>OX438662.1:19633227-19760221 GCA_949316385.1 Globia sparganii
TATCAAATTAAATTTCATTCGAAAACATCAATCGGTTTCTTAGTAAAATTCAACTATATTCGACGACCCTGCATATTTATCTCCTTTGCTGACTGTACAAAGATTAGCCTACCCGGGTGTACCGTTCTTATTTAGGTAGGTAGTCGTGACACTGCTATAAGGTCGAGATCTACTATACAGGGTCAAGATAAAATAATACCCATCAAACCTGCACAGTTTCGCTAGCTTATAAAACTTAACCCTGTATACGTAGCACGTACGTAAGCGTTTCCGTCATAACGGCCGTCAAGGAAATCTGTCATTTTCAGTATTTGATATTACGGTGTCAGAAAATGCTGTGTCACATCAGGTGGACAGCGGTATTCTGTGACCGTTCACCGCTTTACGCTCTTAGGAAACCAAAGCTTTGTGCCAAGGCTTTATTCCTGTCACTGTAACACAACTGTCAAACCAGAAATACAAAATGGAGACGGGTACATGACTAAATTTAGCCAAGAACTTAGGGACGTTTATATGTACCTCAGTACTTAAAGCCTCATACTTACCTTTGAAAAACAACATATCAATCAATCTGCCTAGCCTTTTTCCAACTTTGTTGGGGTCAGCTTCCAGTTACCGCCAGCTGAATACCAGTACTTTACATGGAGCGACTGCCTATCTGACCGTAGAAACCCAATTTCTGGATAACACGGTACCCCTTGTTAAGACTGGTTCTCAGACTTTTTGGCTTCGACTGTCAAAGATCTGCGAATAACAGCCGGGACCGATGCGGCGTCTTAACGCGCTTTCCAAAGCCCGGTGCGGTCTCCATATTTTATGTATGGTCACCCACGCACAAACCTTCGATCGACCCGTATGGCTGTTATTATTTAGCCACAAGCCCCTCAAAAACATCATGTCATAGAATAACTTAAAAAGCAACTCTCCAATGTCTCACATTAAATGGTACGTAAAATAATGAACTGAACCGTATAGCATCCTAAAAATATTGAGTTCCGTAACCGGTGAGTCCCACGGATTTCTCTCTGGCGTCACAGCTAGGCTAGACTGAATTTACGGGCGCGCCCTCGATATGCACAATCCCCTTTGATATATCATCATTTCACCTTTTATTTGAGCTCCACGTGTCAATGAGTTGCTGAGTTTAGTAAGCGCTGTAGTTATTGAAAGCTCTAAGTGTTATTGGAGATTGTTAGGTAGTGAACTTCTCAGGTTAGACTGTAGATGTAGGAGTTTCTCGCCCGTTCTTCTCCATAGGGTACTAAGCTTTGGAATGTGCAACTAGCTTCATCTTTCTGACTGATCGACCAGTTCAAAAGTGCCTGTAATTGGTTTATTTAAAAATAAATGCTTTATTGAGATTGAGAAATTTTATCAATGCCATTCTTGCAACGTAACTTTCTCTAAGCCTTAGGTACTGCAAAAAAATATATATATTTTAGTGTTGTTACTTTTTGTCTTGTTTTTAAATGAATTTTAACATAAAACGCCGAGGCCAATTACATTAAAGACACAAACACATTAGTTAAGTACCTACAATACCAAAAAAAAATTAACAATAAAAAAACCGACTTCCAAAAAAACCACAAAGTGAAAAATAACTTTAATTTCGGAAGTCGGTGTCTTTGGATCTGTACCTAATTTAGTTTTTTGCCACCGACTTTGATTAATCAGAGAACATAAAAAAAAGATTCCGACAAACTGAGAACCTCCTCCTTTTTTTTAAGTGGGTTAAAAAGTCATGTCACCATACTCCAGACATACTGACAAGATCTTCTTCCAGTCATCCGCAAATGTATCACAGTCAGGCCTAAGCGTCCAAGAGAGCGTTGAGCGCAGAAAGTGTGACAGGAACAGGTGCAGTACTATGACGGTGTAATGCCATCATGATTCCAGTGTAAGAGAGAGACGGAACTATATGACCGATAGCACTATCTCTTTTTAGGATTGGAATCATGATGGCATTTATACTTCGGAGTACAGCCCCAAGTCGGCCGCGAGGGACGCGACGGTTTGACTCCCAGCGAGCACGGGGAACAAACTGTGCCTCCTGATGACTATAATTTATCGGAGGAAAAATATGGGACAGTTCATCATGAAGTTCAGGAACATCTGTTTTTCCATGAACCATTCTAGTTTTCGAATATCATATTTATTTACTAGCGAGTTTTTCTTTTTATCGGAGATCAGATCACACTCAAAATGTACAAGAGAAGAAAGTATACATCCTGGATAAAAGTAATACGCACCACAAATATACGAAAACTAGACATTTATACGATTACAGTGGGTGTTAAAAGTAGCATACATTATACCCAGTCCGTATGCTTTTGTACTTTTAAAAGCTGGCATATATTTCCTGGCGCAATTTGCGAAGCTACGCTCCCCTTGATTTATATACCTAGAGAGTCCGACACCTCTCCGTTTTTTAACATAAATTCGTGTTACTAAAACAGGGATATGCAAACGAACAGATTTTTGTAAATTTGATTTTTAAAAGCGCCATTTTTACGGTAGTGTTGTGACAGTTTTCGGGGTTGGAAAATAGCGGTGGCTAACATTCGCGTGAATAGCGTTATGGAAAAATGCTAGGGAAGTGGCTCTACTGAATTGGGTCAGCGGTGTCAGCGTTCGATTTATTTATTAAACGTTTATGCTTATTGCCTGAAACTGAATTCCAACGGTTTTTAATGGGTTAAGCCTGAAGCGGAAGCATACTCGACAAAGAGGTAGCTTTACATTAATATTTTAGACAGAAAAGTAGGCACTGGCCTACGAATAATAAAAGTCGAGGAATGTAACTCAAGCTCAAAAATGGCACCACGCAAATGTTTACCGCGTTGGGAGTTGCCGAAAAGGCTACCGCGCACCAGAACCAATCACGGCGCTTGCCGGAATACAACGCTTAGGCGAGCGCAGCTGATTGGCTTATTTGCATGTGTGTTCTTTCGCTCGAATACTCGAGGTATTTTGTCAATGTAGTGAAGTTCGGAGCCGAATTTCTCGTTGATTTTGTTCATAGTTAGGTACGCTTCCTGACTTTTTATTATTCGTAGGTAGAGGTACTGGCAGTCTACGATAACCGTGACTGAGTCATAAAAACTGCAACAATACGAAAGCGGCTCTACACAATAAAAATCTAACGTTATAATACTTTCCATTCACCTTTTCGTTTTAATTAATTAATAACGTGAATTTGCGGGTCTAGATAGTCGCAAGATATGCAAGAAATAATCTGCCAGCTGCCCACGCGTATTACATCCAGTTTGATAACTTTATTAACTTGCGTGGGAGGCTGGAATTTCTTAGAGTTAAACATGCATTTCGCATCATGTTCTGTATTTTATCATTTAGTTTGCATTTAATCGAACCGTCAATAATTCCTATTGAGTCTGATAACCGGCTATACCAAAGGGTATCCTATTACCTAATAACTGGGTTGTGGAGGTCAGATATGCAGTCGCTCTATGGAAAATACTGGTATTCAGCTGCATCCGGTTTGATTAGAAGCTGACCCCAATATCGTTGGGTAAATACTAATCATTTTATGATGATGTTTAGTTAGGTATCAACGGTTTCGCTAGTCAATAGCCACCAGTTTTTGTAAAGAGTTCCCAGTGGCGATTCTATGTCGATGTACTTAGTTAGACGCCTGTAACACACTTTAAAGGTGACCTGTGACCAGTACCTCAACTCATCACCTACCTAGCCTTTTCTTATGTTGTGGTCAGCTTCCAGTCCAACTGAATACCAGTATTTTACACGACGCGACTGCCTATCTGACCTCCACATCCCAGTTACTAGGTAATACGATACCCCTTGTTTAGGGTGTATTCATGTAGAACGCTGGTAACCGGCGCCGATATAATCGCCGCGAACTGTCCCCGATAAGCTCCTACATGTTCCTATCTAATTTAGTGGCTGACCGAAGGTAAGTTTTCCCACTTCATTCGTACATAAAAACAACACATTACAAGACACCTGGGCCTCAAGTCTGCTATTACAATAGTGTCAGAATGGTCTATCATTGATTTCATAATTGTTGATTTTGACAAGTTTGGTAATCTAGTGGCGTCATTATGACTTTCTAAAGGTCAACCACTGACACTCCATTGAAAGAAATGGCATAAAATGGTAATCTCGTACATAATGACAAATGATTAAATGTAATCTTTATTGCTATTTAGGAACTTCTTACTATTTCAGATTGCAAACACTAATACGTAATATGTTAAAAATATACAACGGGTAACATAATTAACGCAAGACCTCACACACCCCAATTAGAGTATTCAGTGAAAAGCATAATACAATGACCAAAACTATTTTTTTTAAAGCTTGCTTTTTTTATTATTAAAATCGTGTTGACACTAACATTACTTCATGCATTTAAAATTGAGTCTTATTGCCTTGAAATAAGATTTAATTTTATTTGGCTCAATCGCCGGTTGGTATGAAAAAATACATTATTTTTGAAAAAATACCTATATTAAAAGTTACTGAAATCAATTCAGTAGTCAATTATGAACCAACTACTTTCAGGACTTGCGTGTATTCTGTTACACCTTGTATATTAAATGAAATCTAGCATGAAATTTAGTAGTAGTTTTTTTCAGACCATTGTCCGACCAATGATCGACCATTATGAATTTAGCAGATTACGAACTTTTAGCAAAATGACAATGGGATCGTGTTGGAATTACGAATTTATAAAAATTGCAGACTTGAGCCCCAGGTGCACTAACAGTACCTTAATACACTTGTAACAATAAACCACACACCACAGCAGCCAGTTACATTCCCACAGACATTTAACAAGTGACAGAAGATGTAAGACAAATAAATTAGCCTTGTCGTTGTCGAGGCATGTTGTGTCGGCAAATATTGGCCCAAATGTTTGTGACACGTGTCTTCCGACCAAATGGGTTGAGGAAAATGCTTGATTTTAATAAATAAAATATTTTATATATATACAACGTGTCCCAAAATTCAACGATAAGCAGGCACAAGAGGGTGGACTACTCGAGAAAAAGTAATGAAAAAAATATAATTTTTTTGAAATTACAAATAATTATTATATTGAAATCCTTCGAAAATTGACACCCCGATATTTTTAACTACCAATTTTTCAAATATTTCTGTTTTTTTTTTTGTATCGGCTACATATTTAGCACATCTATCTACCACAACCCTTAAAAATCCCAGAAACCCAATGATTGCTGATTGTTTTTACACAAAAATCAATCAAAATTATTTTTTTCCTTAAAATTTTCAAAGGTTTTTACTTTCAGTCCATGTAATTACCAAAAAAATTTAGATTTTTTTATTCTCGAGTAGTCATGATCTGGTCCACCCTTTTTTTTTTTTTTTGTGGATGGGAAATCATCCAATGACCCCTCCCGCTCTGGGTGGAGCAGAAGGGAGTGTCAGACTCTTACTGACTAAAACCCACCCGTGTTCCTTCCTTATCCCTTTGTGTTCCGGGGTAGCGGTAACCCTTTCGGACAATCCCGCTGCCACGGCAGGCTTCGGCCCTTGCGGGCCCCTTCCTTATGCTGACATCTCTTTCTGGTGCCAACTTATCGTTCAGTTTTGGGACACGTTGTAAGTGGATTTAAGTTAAGGCGCTAGGTAAGGTGCCGAGACACACAGTTCGGACGAAATTTTGGGGCTTGCGCTACGTAAAATTATATTAAAAATTTGATTTTCCTGACCTAACCCAGAATTCTTTATTGTGAAATGTACGTGTTCATTCAGTCTAGATTTTTTTAAACTATGTCGGGATCGGCTTCCGATCTAACCGGATGCAGCTGAATATCAGTATTTTATATGGAGTGACTGTCTATCTGACCTCCACAACCCAGTTACTGGGTAACACGATACCTTATTGCATTTGATAGCTGAATTCATAAGGAAGATTATAGGCTATTAAACGTCACTCTACGACCTTTAGAAGCCAAGAAGCTAGTACATAAAACTAAAAAATATTTCTACTAATATTCATTGCAGTACCCAGACGAGTCGATAGACACCTCATGTATTTAAATCCATCCAGCTGTTAGTACTTATGCTTTGAGGTTATAAAGAATCCCATATCATCAGCTGCCTAGCCTTTTCCCAGCTATGTTGGGGTCGGCTTCCAGTCTAACCGGATGCAACTGAATACCAGTATTTTACATGGAGTGACTGCCTATCTGACCTCTATAAAGAATCCCATAAACGCATGAAAAACATAACACTGTCTTTGCTGTCACTGAGTCGGATAATAAAATAGAGACTTAGGCCCTGCTCATGTATATAGCTTTTAGAATACCCCAAAATATACGTTAATTTTTTATTTAAACGAAATTGGTTTTTTAAAACAGAAAAATAAATAGTCAGACATTAACAAATACAATGTTAGTAGAGATTTTACATTTTTTCCAGACGAATAAAGAAATTAAACAGCTTCACAACAAAAAAACATCGTTGAAACCTTCACCCTTTTTAAGACCGACTTTTTAACATAAAACCTACTTTCTTTGTTGTTTTTTTTTTTCTTAACTAAGGGCTGCAGACGGCCATAATCTAATCTGACGAGTCATTTGTCTGCGCTGACCTATATTATACAAGTACGCTGGAATAATGGACTAAATTAATCTATATATATAAAATTCAAAGTCTTGACTGACTGACTGATTATATCAACGCACAACCCAAACCGCTGGTCCTAGAGACTTCAAATTTTGCACATAGATACCTTATACAGTGTAGGCATTCACTAAGGAAGGATTTTTGAAAATTCCATCCCTGAGAGGGGATGAAAGTTTGTGTGAAAAATCTTATTCCTTCAGTTAATAAACTTGAAACTTGGCATGAATACTTATCTAAGTAAATTATGAAGTTTATCATTTTTTATTTCACTAAACTACCCCCTAACAGGGGATTGGGGGGTGTCAAAATGTGTATGGAAGAATTTTAACGCGAGTCCGATTAACTCGAAACTCAGTATTTGTACTTAAAACCAAAAGTAAAGAATAACATGTATCAGGGTTATTCAAAAATCTACCCCTAACGGGGAGAAAGGGGTAGTTAATTTTACAGGGGAGGATTTTACTGCGTGGCTTGATTAACTCAAAAGTTGGTATAAATAATCTGTGAGTCAAGTAATGAATACATTCCAAACGATTTTTCGAAATTCCACCCCTGTGTGTGTTAAAAGCCCCCTACTAGTATACTATACGAAATGACAGTTGTTTTTTGTGCCGATTCAAAGCGCCCCGCTCGAGCGTCTCAGGAACTAAAATTAATACATTGCCGCAAATGGCCGTCGTTTTGTTTTGGTACGTCTCCGATGATTTAGGTCTAAATCGTGGAATAAGACTTTTTTGAGTATATTTAGTAAATTTGTTCTATCTTGTAAAACTCGCTATCAAAAATATTAGTTCCACGGACGCTCACGTTGCTGTTAGCGCCAAAATGGCGAAAATAAAATGTCTATATGTCATTTTGTCATAGATAGTATGAAGTCCAGCGTACTTGTGTATTAAAGGTCAGTGCTTGGCTGTAATAAATGAGGGAATATTTCACAAGAACTAACACTGCCGTAGCTAAGCTCAGTAATGGAGGCTTGTTTTAATTATACAAAGTGTTAAAAAATTAACCCGACAAACTTTATGAGGTGCTTTAGACCATCGAATTGAACAACTTTCACTATGGGACCAACTCTGAAATCACGAAAAAAAACCAACTGTTTAGGTACCTAATACATTTTGGCCAAGTAGGTATTGAACTTTTGTAAGTATTAAACAGCTGATTGTAACGCTTTATATACAGGGTTATTTTAAATTGGATAGCAATACTTTGCAGACGCGAAGGGTATCGATACTTAAACACGATATTTTTTTTTAAGAGGTGACTGCAGTTGTGTTGTTAATTGAAGCATGAGTTGAGAAAAACTGTTCTTATATTATATCGTTATTTTGATATCTATACCCATCACGTCTGTGAAGATAGCAACAAAAAACAGAATTTTAACATAGATAAAAGCGGCATACGGTACGCTCTAACATCGCAATCACTAAACCTGGGCTCGGTGCACAACGAAACTCTCTTAAGACAGTTTTGTATTATGTATCTCGCATTTACAAAAATGGCGTAGCAAACAATAAAACAAACTAAAATCTTTGGCTGTAGGTACAAGACGCCACCACATCAAGATACAACAGTCAGTCGAATTTCTTTAATAGATTTTCAACTTTATCGCTAAAACATAAGGTTGATTGGGAAAATTTGACAGTTTCGGGTAGCTTGATGTGATGGCGTCTGTAATTACGCGTGAAAACTGTGAAAAGTAATCTAGTGTGTCTTATTATTCTTTCTTGAGTGATTAGAACACTTAATAAATACACAAGAAAGCATTTTGGCGCGAATTTATGACCACACAAAAAAAAAATCATCAAATTAATAAAATTTCTGTTTTATCAAGTTTGCGGAGTTTAACTTGTTTAAAATAACCCTGTATTTACTTTAAATCTATTAAAAGTTTGTTTACTGCGGGAGCTTGTTAAAGAAAAGTGGGGCACTATCTTTGCGAGTATCGCCATGTCACGATGACGTTTTAGGCGCTAAATAGCATTTGAATTTGGAAATTGGAACGTTAAAGCATCGAGTTGGATTTCAAATACGAATTGGACGTTTTGCAATGACGGAATTGTTTTTTTTTTATTTATAGTGAATAATTAATGTTTTTGCTTTTGTTTTTCATAAATTTCAACTTTAGGCTGATTTTTCCGTCGCTAGATAATTTTACCCGAGGAAAATCCGCCCCTAAGACGACCCACTGACCGAACAATTTAAGTTCTGAACAATTTCAGTGTCAATATTATTCCGCGAATAAAAATTAGGCCTTACAAATAAAATAACTTGAGGCGCAGAAAATCAGCATCTTAATTGGTGTTCATTTGATTGAAGATAGGCTGAACTTGCGTTACTATTGCTTTATGTCAACAATGAAAACTCGGGCAGTATAGTATTGAGCCCTTTGTCTTTGACAACTTTTGGGTTCCACAAGACTTTTGTGGACAAAACTGACAAAAGTATGTATAATTAAATGGACTTATATTGGAAAATAATATTCTTCGAGATAATATTTTTTTCCGTTCTCATATTCAAGAATACATTTTAGTACCTACACAAAATGAAAATTACTTACAAAGTTTGAAAACGCGAAGATTTATGACGGAAAAGTAACTGAATACATTTCGTGAGACGCTTTGAGACGAACGGCTCAAAACTAGTTTCATTATTCTACTACTTCAGAATAGTAAATAATATCTAGAGAACTTCATCAAATCTCGAGTGTTAATATGCAAGTGCTGGCAAGAGATAAATAATTTATTGCTTATCTGTGGGTAGTTCTACGATAAGAGGTAACTTGTGCGGCAATCAGTTTAAAATATAAATTGTATTCTATAAGTTGTTATTTTTTGGAATGAAACACATCACCTAAATGCACTTTATTAAATAACGTCACAATTAAATGCATAATTAAAGTATATTTTTCTGAAATTCCTTGTAAAGTCTAAAAAAGGCTCTACCCTGGCCTGTCCCCCTGTCGGTTTCAGTTTAATTTGCAAACGATACATACCTTCTTTGTATCAGTTATTAAACTAAAGTAAGTTAAACACAAATTTCAATAAATATATTTAAGTATTGTTAAGGAAAAATAGAACAAAAATTTATTTATTTGCAATATTTTTTAAACTTAACTTTTGTCCCAATGTTTTTGGGTATCTACCCTGGCAAATTTCATTCCGCTACTACAAACACAAATTTTAAAACGGCCATATTCCAAATAGCGCTCCAGGTCATCTATCAACGTGAAATTAGCAATACAAACACGTGAGCCCTTAAGAGCGCCGACATTTGTTAGTTGTTGCGACGACGCGTTGGTTCAAAGTGGTGGTTTCGCGAGGTCATTGTGTCTCTCCACTGGTAAGTCATAAAAGTTATATTATTCATTTAATTTATTTGCATTTACTGGTCTAATTTAATAATAATGCAATAGTTAAAGTGTGATACATAATTTACAGAAACATTTCTTATGTCAATTAAAACAATAAAATTTATCACGAAAACGTCTCTTCCCTGCCACATTTCCCCTGGCAAGATAACTGTCAGGGGAGAGACTTGTTGATCAGGGGAGATAATGTTAGTGCAAACAAACTTAGTTATAGCATATTTTTATCAACAAACAGATTTAAATAATTTTGGTAAATTCTTAAAACTGAAAAATAAAGGAGGTTCTCAGTTCATATTGTTATTACATTATTGTCTAATATTGTTACAGATCAAGGAACCGCGGAAAAAGTTAACACGTGAAGAAAGATTACAGAAGAAACGTGAAGCAGCGAGACTACGATATGAAAAGATTAAAAATGATCCCGAAAAATATGAATCGCAAAAGCAAAAAGCAAAATATTTAAAAAAGAAAGAGAAAGGAATTATAAAAACTGTCGACCAAATGACTCCTAGAGAGCAATATAGGCAAGAGAGTGGCTTTAATTTATATTTTTAATTTTATTTTATGATTAAAACATGTTCATTTAGTGAAATATAGCATAGATACAGGTAATATGAAAATTATCCTGATAATTGCAAGTCTGATTATTTGTATTACTTAAAAGACGCTAGTCCATACAACGTGTAACGTTAAATGCGCAAAACCTGAAAATAGTTTGTTTATAATTGACTACTGAATCGATTTCAGTCATTTTTAATATACTTACGTTTTTTTTCCAAAAATTAGGTATGTATTTTGCCATACTATTCGCCGATTGAGCCAAAGAAGTCTTAAGTCTTATTTTAAGCCAATAAGACTCAATTTTGAATGCATAAACTAATGCTAGGATCAACACGATTTTCTTAATAAAAATAGCTTTAAAAAAATAGTTTTGGTCATTGTATTAGGCTTTTAACTTAATGCTATAATTGGGGTGTATGAGGTATTGCGCATTTAACGTTACGTTGTATAATTAGTATTAATAAAATAATATTTTATTATTTGTTGTATTGTAATGACACTAAAGACATTTTTGTTTTAAATTTCAGAGCAGGCTGAAATAATATAGTCTGTTAATGTTTAATATGATTGGTAAAAATGATAGTCTGATTCTATGTTGAGTGCAATGTTTAATTAAAGTTGATTTTACTAATTTTGTTACTTTTATTGTTACAAATTCTCTCCCCTGGCCAAATAAGTATCTACCCTGATCTTATTGTCTCTACCCTGCCCAATGTATTTACCCTGGCCTTGTAAAAAGTAATAAAATATGCATAAAGTGACCTGCCCTTACGTGAAAAGATACATAAATAGGACAAAAATCGTAATATAAGTGTTGAATGAAAAAACAGCAACTTTTCTCTATGGACTTAAAACCTCTTATCGTAGAACTACCCCATACAACATGTTCTTATTTTAATTTTAAACAAAATGTTTAGACTCAACAGTCTATTTCCCATGTCGGATATACAATAAATAGTATTAAAAGGAATTATTAATTACGGGTCGGGTAAAGTGTTATAGCATTTTTCCATTGGCATTACAGGAAGAATGGAACGCAATCTCGCAAGATTTTATTGATAACTTGATTATGAGTATACCAAAGAGACTGGAAGCAGTTAGAAGAACTAGAGGGGGCAACACTAAGTACCAATTATAGCCCACGTTATAGCCTTTAATAAGCATTAATGAAAAAAAAGTTAAGTAAGTACAAAAATGTTTCTTTCCTATTTTTTTTTTTTATTCTTAACTAGCTGACCTAGCGAACTTCATACAGCCTCAGAATCAATAAGAACGAATGTAAGTATGAGAAAATTATATATAATTTTTTTCGTTATTTTATTCCATGTTTTAATACCTGTTATTCTGCTATTCGGGGCGGAGACAAACTCAAACTCACAAATATCCATTATATTTTGTTTTATACACACTTTTTTATCTTTACTTTAATAAAATATCTATTGCGGAATAGTTTACAGTCTCTTTTCATTAAATTAATACCTTTTATTACCGTCAATTTCAATACAATACCATCAATGAGAACTACAACTATTTTTACTTACTTCTAGGTATTATTATTTTGTCAACTATAGGTACAGACGCCAGCACATCAAGCAACCCGAAACTCTCAAATTTTCCCAATCAACTTTGAACCTTATGCTTTAGCGATAAATTTGGAAATCTATTAAAGAAATTTGACAGATTGTAGTTAAAAAATCAACTTTTTGACTTGGGATTCTTACAGCTGAGCTGTGGTGCCAAAATAGTCATGCTATCGATTGTATTATGTACCAACGACGACGTAGATGCTATTAACGTTGTTGCACTAAAAATAATATCGATGCGCAGACGCCAGCACATCAAACTACTACAATCTGTCAAATTCCTTTAGTAGATTTTCAACTTTATCGTTAAAGCATAAGTTTCAAAGTTGATTAGGAAAATTGACAGTTTCGTGTAGCTTGCTAGCGTTTGTATATTTAGTCCAGCATACTTGTATAATATAGATCAGTGGTCATAGGTGTTTACAAAAAAATATCTGAGTTCGAAATAATGAAAAAAAAGAAATAAAGAAATATAGTTTATTCTGCACAAACAAGACGCATATTACAAAAAAAAAAACCGGTCAAGTGCGAGTCGGACTCGCGCACCGAGGGTTCCATACAAATTTGTAGGTATGTAAATACTAATTTATGGTTTTCGGATTGTTTCCTTTATTTGTGCTATAAGACGTTGCTTCGTACCAAATTTCAAGATTCTGACTTCACGGGAAGTACCCTGTAGGTTTTGATTCCCTCGCGAGTGTCGAAAATTTGCGGAAATTTGCGGCATAAACGGCTGTATCTTTTGATTGCGTTGGCTTAGAACTTTGATTTTCACAGCCCCAAGGGATAATAGACCTGAGAATTTGATATAAATTCCAGCTTGATACATCCACGCGTTCCTGAGAAAAAGGGTTTTGACAGACAGACGGACGGACAACAAAGTTTCGAGGTACAGAACCCTAAAAATTGACAAACACACATACAAATACAAAGCAGCTAAAACTCTCGTACAAAACCTTAAAAGTTACAAATTGGACAATGTTGTACAGATAGCACATCAAGCTACTTACTACAATCTGTCAAAAATAGATTATTAACTTTATCGCTACAGCTTAAGGTTGATTGATTGGGGTTTCGGGTAGCTTAATGTGCTGGCCTTCATGTTAGGGCAGGTCACAATTTACTGGTCTACATCAAAACCAAACAACAAACAAACAAAACAACGTAAGGAATGTACCTATCTTTGAACAATTATCTCTCTCTCTATAAACCAAAGACGGTATTCGATTGTGCACCGCATCAAAATGGTCACAGTATAAATTCTAAAACAATCTAGATTACTCTAGATTTGTGGGGACAACATACGTTTGGAACAGTTCGCCGCTCAATGTACTCCGAGCTAGCCGCTGTCTATCATTGAGGTCACTCAGTAAAGGCGAACTTCCATTGTTATTTTAAAATATTTCTGCCTTGTTTCTGTTTGTTTTGATTAACTAACTTTGTGGTTATCGTCATCATCTATGAAACCATATTTCGCCGTATTTTTACCGGACTGGTAAGGTTATGTTTTTCACGGATATTATATAGGATGTTAAAAAAATAACCTTACAAACTTTAAGAGGAGCTTTAGACCATCGAATTGAACAACTTTCACTATGGGACCAACTCTGAAATCACGAAAAAAAATAGCTGTTTATTACAAAAGTTCAATACCTACTTGACCAAAATGTATTAAACAGCTGATTTTTTTTTTTCGTGATTTCACAGTTGGTCCCATAGTGAAAGTTGTTCAGTTCGATGGTCTAAAGCACCTCTTAAAGTTTGTAGGATTAATTTAAAGTTTGTAAGATTAATTTTTTAACACTTTGTATACATATACAAAGTGTTTTTTTTATTACCCATAACTTTAGAGGGTCATTGTACTCATCATTACGAACAACTTTTATTATAGGACCAAACCTGAAATCGCAAAAAAAAATCAGCTGTTCCCTACATTTAGGTATGTTCGTATAACTCGGCAAAATGTAGGGAACTGCTGATTTTTTTTTCGCGATTTCAGGTTTGATCCCATAGTAAAAGTTGTTCATAATGATGTGTACAATTATGACCCCCTAGAATTATGGGATATAAAAAAAACACGTTGTAGATACCTACCAATGCATTTTTACAGTTCAATCCTACTATCCTACTTCCTACTAATATTATAAATGCGAAAGTTTGTGAGGATGGATGGATGTTTGTTACTCTTTTACGCAAAAATTACTGAACGGATTTTGATGAAACTTTACAGTAATATAGCTTATAGGTACATCAGAATAACACAAAGGATACTTTTTATCCCGATATTCCCACGGGATCAAAACTTACGCGGGTGAAACCGCGGGGCGCAGCTAGTCTCAAATACATGTACCACATGACTGTATGAAAAGCGAACTTGCTTTTTTCTTTTTTGTTGAGGTTTTTTCAATATTTTTTATTTCTAACAGTTAAAGCGAATTTTACAAAATCTAGGTACCTATTACATAAAATAAAGTCGAGTTTAGTTACACCATTTATAACTCAAGAACGGCTGAATAGCAGAATAACTGTTGAAACATGGGAAAAATTCACGAAAAAAAATTTTGAAAATTTTTGTTTCTCAAACATTTAGTATATACCTAGAACGGTTTTTTTGATAAAATCTCGAGAACGGATTGAATACTTATTTTTTTCGTTCGTCGGACTATTTTTTAATTTAAAACGTTCGTAATAGTCCGAATTAGATTTATATGGAAAGAAAAATTGCAAACTCATTTTTAAATTCGGGAGAAGCTGAACGTTTTATGGATTGTTTTATTGTACAGGACAACGTCTGTCGGGTCAACTAGTAACATAATAAAAAATAATTGCTACAGAAATTATTTAAGCAGAGGGAAGAAAATTATCGTAGGTACCGTAATGGAAACAAGTACTGCCGGTCGATTCTGTAAAAATCTCACCGTGATAACTTAGGTGAAGTGAGCGTGAAGTGAGCTATCAATGGGGGTAATCCTTAACATCAGGTGGAGTGACAGCTCACTTCACCTAAGTTTTCACGGTGAGATTTTTACAGAATAGCACTACAGGACAGGTAACTTTATTGATAAACTACAGTCATTTTATCTACATGTAGTTTGCACCTAATGTGAACCCGCCCTAAAAGCCATTCCGAGCCGATTGTCCGGACAAATCACGCGGTAAGCCACGGATTTTGAATTACGAAATTCTGAATTTGAATTGGAATTAGGAGCTCTTGTTATTGTAGCACGTGAACTAAATTGAAGGCTTCGATACACCGGAGTGTGATCACCGTGATTTATTGGCTTTCAATTATTATTATCTATTATTTCCTTGGGATTTAATAGGAAATGTGATGATGAGCACAGCAATAGTCTAGTTTCCACCATCAATAAAATGAAAATCTATTTAGTCCGTCAATCTATGAATATCGACAAAGATAAAACGCATCAAAACTCGGGAGTGGGGGCTTGTGACGTCAGAACGCACTAAAAATTATACCAAGATGTGACGTATTGAGAATTTTAAAAGCGTCGTATCTTCGTCAATGGTTTACGTAGCAAAAGAAAAAATACGGATCAAATATTTGTTGATTTATTTATTTATTTAATACTTCAAGCACATACATGTACAGAGGCGGACTTAATGCCATAGGCATTTTCTACCAGTCAAATCAATCAAATCAAATCAAAATATTTTATTTCACATAAGCCTACAAGGGCACTTATGAAACGTCAGAAGCTAGGTGCACGGTTCCAATTGGTCGTTTCCTATGGAGAAGAACCGGCAAGAAACTCCACGGTTACTCTTTTAAAAATAATTGGCTTTTACAATGTTTTCTAATTACAGTAGGTATGGGAGAACAGCGTAGGCCTGTCAACAAGTGCCAGGTACTTGATAAAATAAAAAATGATCTACAGATCTAAAATCTACAGGGCCTACAAAGTCCTCACATTTACAAAATCAAAACTCAAAAAAAGATAAATAAAATATAAAAACCTATTAAAACCAAGTGATCATAATTTCCATTACAACCACTAAAAAGAGTTGGAGGATTAGAATTGTCTCTATATAATGTCAAATAGTAAAAAGATTAAATGTCAAAGAAGTATGTAAAAATTAAATAAAAATCGTAATTTGAGAGCAGTTAATAGACATTTATGTAGTTATGCCGTTAATGAGATGCCAGGGAAGCCACATGTGCAGAAGCAATTATTGCCAAACTACCTTGTCTTCAACGTAGTCTTTAATCTTATAATATGCTTTTTTGATAAGGACACGTTTGATGAGGGTTTTGAACTTTCCATCGCTAAGTTCTGTAACCGGCTTTGGCAACTTGTTATAAAAACGGATGCTATTTAGTCAACCTTTGGGTGATGCAGAGACAAACAGTAGTAGGTGCAATCATTACAGGAATAAATATTTTAAATATAAAGATACGCAGAACCCTATTTAAACTATAAATATAATATATACCTAATTACATATAAATATAAGCACAAATACATATACATAAATAAATGAATATATTAAAAAGAAATAAGACAAACAATGAGAAAATATTAGCGTGGTGATGATACTGCCACTGTTGATAATCTAACTGACGGACTAATTCGATTTTTTCAGTTGACAAACCTATTGAGAAGCGTGTGACCAGGGGCCCAAGTCTACTATTTTTATAAATTCGTCATTCCAACACGATCTCATTGTCATTTTGCTAAAAGTTTTGTAAAAAACTAAAAATTAAAAATTTCATGCTACATTTCATCAATCTGAAGTATTAGGAAGTTCGATAGCAATAAACATTACATTTATTCATTTGTCATTTGTACGAGATTACCATTTTATGCCATTACTTTCAATGGAGTGTCAGTGGTTGACCATTGGAAAGTCATAATGACGCCATTATATTAGTAGATTACCAAACTTGTCAAAAATCAACAATTATGAAATCAATGATAGACCATTCTGACACTATTGTAATAGCAGACTTGAAGCCCAGGAAAAAAAGCAGCGGGATAAGGACAAGGCGCAGCGCAATGATGACTGGTGGAGTAATCAGTGAACGAGTGGCGTCCAAGGACTGGAAGACAAAGGGTCGGTCGTCCGACAGGGAGATACGATACGATACGATATTGTTGCCATCGCGGGTAGAACCTGGACAAGGCTGACACAGGAGCGTGGAGATTGGCACAAGAAAAGAGAGGCCGAAGAGGTGAAGACGGGCTCTGGATGATGATGATGAAAGCAGCTGGAAATTGAAAATATAGGTACTATAGAGATTATAGCCTATTTGGTGCTTACATGCAATCTCCGCAAGTCAGTTAAGGGCCTGTGCACTTCACGTTTTTAAACGCTCCGTTGACGCGCGTTTGTAGCGATACGACGCAGCCTGTAGACCTTCAGTACGATAAAAGTGCGCCGTCGACGCACGTTTCTAAAACGCCGCAACGCGCGTCAATGGCGCGTTTAAAAAACGTGGTGTGCACACGCTCTAAATATTAACGTCAAGAAATACGAGATCAACATTAACTTAGTTTATGATTAGAAGGGATTACGCGTCAGATTTGGCTGACAAGCCAAAGGAAAATATGAATAATATAGAATGACTTCCAAGATTAATTATTGACCATGCGTGATAAACCGTGGCTTAATTGATTCCTCCCGGTACCCTGACAGCTCGTAGACAGCTTCACAGGACTTATCATTTGAAGAACAACTGCATATTAGTGGCATTACTTGCACTTCGAAAATCGCCCTTACTGCTGCCACATAAAGGTCATCATTGTATGATTGTTGTGATGAGGTAGACAGCTCCATTATTAGGTACGTGCCAACGTATGTTGAACCACGTTTTTATTAGTTGTACGAGTAGTTATTTAGGTTAGTTTGTAAGTTTTACTACCTTAGTTTTTATGTCGTTGTTACTAATACTTTATGGATTGTGTGTAGTTTTATGTGTGATCCGCAATAAACGAAATATACAGGATGTGGCGTAAATAATGGACAACCCTGAAACTGTCGACTGGCCAGATTATCATCTATCATTTACCCCACTTATACCCATGGATGAACAAATTATTGATATTTTAAATAAAAATCGTCCTTGCTCACACATAATCAGCTGGCATTTCTACAATTGGCCAAATTTTCTCGTTCTGTTTTTTTATGTTACTCCAGAATATTGTGTCATCAGACCAGTATCAAGTTTTTTTGTTATAATAAAATAACTTCGCTAAAAATACTTCTTCTCAAATTTGAACATGTTTTTTAGGGAATTATGGATTGTTGTTGGGTAACCCTGTGGGGTAAATGATAGATGACAATCTGCCCAGTCGACAGTTTCAGGGTTACCCATTCTTTACGCCACAGCCTGTATATCAGGTATATAATATATAACTAGCTGCGCCTGCGACTTCGTTCGTGTGGCTGTGTGTGATTATGAAATCCAACTTGTTTTCCGACAGGAGGTGAGGTGGGTGTGGGAAACAATAAAAAAATAAACCCATGAGCGTTTATTTTTTTTGTGCGGTACCCAATTTCTTTTTTAAAATAAAAGTAGCCTTAGTTACTCCTTATAACATCGGCTATCTGTTTGTGCCAAAGATCCTGTCAAAATCGTTCCAGCCTTTTCGGAGATTAGCCGGAACAAACAGAGACAAAAATTTATAAAAAAAATGTTTTTTTTTTTATAAATTTTTGTAAAGTACCGTATATACTTTCATATGCAATTACACAAACAGACACTTCAATTTAATTTATTTCTATAGATGTCAAATTGTTACCAATGTGCGGTTGACTGTACTTTATTCAATGTATAAAAAACTAAATTTCTTACTACTGTATTAAAACTCAGGTCACTATATTTTACAATTATTTATTTATTCAACCAATGTTAGACCGCCAAATTAATACAGCTCGCTCTCTTCCCCGTACGTCCGTGCAGATTCAAAATTCCCACGCTCGCCTCCCACCACGCTCGAGTGTTGTCAACTCATCATATCGATTCTAACATTCCTCAAATCGATTATACTTAGGTACCGTTAATCGGTTTATTTAATTAAAATGTTTTATTAATTGCTATTATAAATCATAAACCTTAAACTACCGTACATGATAACGTATGACGATAACATTTCGTTTTGCATTTCCACATAAAATATGTAAATGTAAGCCGGAACTATACCATGTAAGGTCGTGCAAGCATTTGTTGAGGATATGCCAGAGGGCAAAATGTCATGTTATCTATGCGATTATGTCTGTGCGTTTGGTAGGCTTCCCTGCCGCCCTAAAGGTAGCGCAAGGGTTACTATAGCAAACAACTAGTTGCTTTGCTCAATTTCGACTATGGTCGGACTTTTAATTAGCTGCAGTAAAATTACACTTCTTACTGTCATATCATCTATTAATATTATCCCCGTTTATAAAATCATTAATTGAATGAAAATTTAATTAATTATTAATTTGATTTATTATTCGTTAAAAAGTGGTAACACTTATGCTGTCATTTTACTGCAGCTAATTAAAAGTCCGACTTTAACTAGTGTGTGACAAGTCACAAAACGGATGCGTTTTAAATTAGCATGTATTTAATTGAACCCCAAATAATTCCAATTATGATTTCCTAAAAATATTGATGAACACTCGCGATTGGTCACAATTCCAACCTAACCTAACCAATTCGGTCGGGGTAGCCCTACTTAACTCACTTTCTGTGACCAACTTTGACAAAACGCCAGAAAGTTAAAAAGCGGCAGAAGTGTACAGCATTAATACCCCAAAAAGCTTTTAGAGTTTTTTTTTTAAATAGAGTTGCTTGTGGCTATGTAATAAGAGCCGCACGGATCGATCGATCAGGTTAAGCTACGCTTGCTGCGGTGGTTTCGTGGATGGGTGACCGGCTTCACATATACACATACCTCAGGAAATCACGCTAAGCCGTTAGTCTCGGCTATCATTCGTGAATTTTTGACAGTCGCTTAGGTTCGTCAGAAGCCCGAAAGTCTGACAACCAGTCTTACCAAGGGATATCGTATTAGTCGTATTACCCAGTAATTGGCTTGTGGAGGTCAGATAAGCAATCGCTTCATATAAAATACAGGTATTCAGCTGCATCCGGTTAGACTGGAAGCCGACCCCAACATAGTTGGTAAAAGGCTAGGCAGATTGTTTTATTAAAAAAACAAGTGTAGGAAGTATCATTAAAAGTTTATTTTTTAAAGGATCAATATAATATTTCGCTTTTCAAATCACTTCGCTTACACAGTGCTGCTGTAGTGCCTAGCTTTTTAAAATGTCTTTCATGTCTATCTTTCGGGGGGTTCTGTCACAGCTGATTTTTTATGCAAAGCTCTATGAATAATAGATACCTACACCTAGATAACCGAAGAGCAAATACTTCGCGTGCCAAAAATCGCACCAACTTACGTTCAAAAATCGTAAGCCGCCACTTTCGCACTCAGTCAGCAGAGTGCTATTCTGTAAAAATCTCACCGTGAAAACTTAGGTGAAGTGAGCTGTCACTCCACCTGATGTTAGGGATTCCCACTAATGATAGCTCACTTCACCTAAGTTATTACGGTGAGATTTTTACAGAATCGACCGGCTGTATACTGCTGGCTGAGTGAGCGTGAGTGAGAAAGAGCGCTTGTGACATCATAGTAGGTAGTCAAAAAAATAGCACGCTTGGTTTTAATACAGATCTTGATACTTGCGTTATCTAGGTATATCTGTGGAATAACCGCTAAGAGCAGCAACAGAACTCCAACACAGTCGCTTCTGCAATTGCTCGGTCACTTAAACGTCAGGACGGTTGCTTATGTAACAGTAACTACAAATCAAGTGTGCGCTGTAATGGTAGCTTGAACAACTGATGAATAGCAAGTGATTCAAATACACTAATTGGTTAAGTGACAGTTCACAATACCTATGTGCGGTCTGTCAAATTAAATTTATTTATTTACTTAGACAACAATGATCCATATTATGTTACTTAGTTAGGTATAAAAAACAAAAACTTTTAAGTTTTAACGATAAAACTAAGTACTAAGCTACCAGAAAGGGCAGCGGAATTGTCCGAAAAGGTTAAGGGCTGCCCCGGAACATAAAGGGCTAAGGAAGGGGTGGGTTTTAGTCAGTAAGAGTCTGACACTCCGTCCTGCTCCACCCTGAGCGGGAGGGGTCATTTGATGATTTCCCATCCACAAAAAAAAAGCTACCAGAAAAACAATAATTTACATACACTCACCGGATGAAATGAATCACTCCTGCCTAACCAGCACATGCATGAAGTGATTCGTTATCGGCGAGTTAAATTTGTCCACTAAAATCTTCAGAATGCTATTAGGATTTGACAGCGTTCTCTCCAGTAGCGACGCCATTTTCCTCCTCACCATGGTGTGGAAACCGTGAACACGCGCCTGATCGAACATGGCAGAGGCACTACAAAAGCGCGGCAGCCCCAAAAGCATTCTGATTATATAGGACTAGTTGCGCTGCGCAGTTTCACACACATAAGTGTCAATCTCGTGGGAATATCGGAATAAAAAGTACATTGTGTGTTATTCTGATGTATAAGCTATATTACTGTAAAGTTTCATCAAAATCCATTTAGTAGTTTTTGCGTGAAAGAGTAACAAACATCCATCCATCCGTACTCACAAACTTTCGCATTTATAATATTATTAGGATAGCATAGTAGGATAGGATAAATACGAATTAGGATAGAACTAGGACTCTCAGGGAGGTTATTGTCTTTCGCGTGTAGCTGGCCCACAGGCTGATTGTACCTATAGAAGGTCTGGTAGTAAGCCTTAAACAACGTAATTTTAACCTGCGAATCAGCATATTGTTTCTCACAGCAAGAGCCTTTTTTTCCTTTTTTGGTGGATGGGAAATCATCAAATGACCCCTCCCGCTCAGGGTGGAGCAGAAGGGAGTGTCAGACTCTTACTGACTGAAACCCACCCGTGCTCCTTCCTTAGCCCTTTATGTTCCGGGGCAGCGGTAACCCTTTCGGACAATCCCGCTCCCTCGGCAGGCTACGGCCCTTACGGGCCCCTTCCTTATTACAGCAAGAGCACTGCGCTCGCGTTCGATATCTTCAGAGGTCTTAAACTTGTATATCACTTACATGAAAAAAAAATTACCAGTGCGCAAACTGTAACCAAGATTTCATCATTTGATTCTAGACCCCCCATTTTTTTTGAGGATGGGAAATCATCAAATAAAAAAGCCGTAACCGATTGGCTTAAAACTAAATCCTATGACGATATAGAGTCAATTGTATCCACATTACAATAGCCAAAGTGGTTACACTCGGGTCGTTTCGCGAATGGTTAGTGAAAGAAGACTTGTTTCGCTTCTTTTTCGATCCCAAGACATTGTCGTAGGGCTAACTAACAAACTAAAAACTACACAATCTAGTAATCCAACCACCGACAACCTACAATTTAGTGTACCTAAGCTTATGCCTACCTATACTAGCATCGCCTTGATTTCACCTGCTTAATGCTAGGCAGACACACTTTGTATTTAGTCCTGGACAGGATATATACTTGCGAAAATAAACTATACATCGTTTATTATTACTCACACACTATACAACCTCACTACTCACACTCACGCTCACACCCACACTCACTCACTTGCGCACTACATACTCACCCTACACTCTCATCACACGTACTCGCGCGCTTTGGCCTTTTTCTGTATAAAGCTCATTCGTTTACAGCGCTGTTTGTTTAATTGTTAGCTTGCCGCTTTTATTTTTATTTTAGTCTTGCATGTTTACTTTGTCTACATTTCAATTGCATAGTAGTTACTGATAAACGGAAGTGCGGAGTCTCCTAATACAAGCAATTCCTTGCTTAAAAGGTGATCTCCAAAAAAATATGTATCTAAACGCCCATTGTAATTGAAATGAACATTTTTATTTTTATTTATTTAATAAACTTTCCCACTCTGGGTGGAGCAGAAGGGAGTGTCAGACTCTTACTGACTAAAACCCACCCGTGTTCCTTCCTTAGCCCCTTATGTTCCGAGGTAGCGGTAACCCTTTCGGACAATCCCGCTGCTCCGGCAGGCATTCTAGACTCCCCTAACGTAGACATTTTTCTATGAAAGAGCAGATTTTTTTTAGTTAACCGATTCAAAATATCTACGTCTAGAATCATAATATGCTGAATGGTTAAAGTGTGCGCACTGATTATTTTTTTTCTCCTGTTATTTTTGTTTCCTGTATAAAATTGAATCTTTCCTGGTAATAGAAGGTTACCAGCTGAAAATGACAAACTGTTAACGAAAATGAAGGTGACTGAAATGAATGGCCGTGTTTTTTATTGCGTTAGAGCTCCGAGGGACCGCTGACTTCCGTATTTGATATTAACTTCATTTTGAAACCTCCACGCGTTCCTGAGAAAAAGGGTCTTGACAGACTGACAGACGGACGGACGGACAAGGAAGTGATCCTATAGAGGTTCCACTTTTTCCTTTTTAGGTACGGAATCTTAAAAAGAACACAATAGATCAAATGCGGCGCCATAAGAAGACGAGGTCACAATTCGTATACAGAAATACGTTGAACGTAGTATTCAACTAATAGATGATGAATGTACGTTGAAATGGTTTTGTAACTCAGCCTGGGAAAGGCCTATTTCCAGCTCTTTACTGCAACAGGCTGACTTGATTGATACTTTAAAATTAATCGTTAGTTATTTAATTAATCCTCTCGTGGCTAAGTAATAACAGCCGCACGAGGCGATCGATCAGGTTAAGCTAATCTTGTCGCGGTCAATCCGTGGATGGGTGACCATTCTTACATACCGACAGCCCCCTGGATGCCTCGGAAAGCACGATAAGCCGTTGATCCCGGCTGTTATTCCTGGGTCTTTGACAGCCGTTACGGGTCGTCAGAAGCCCGAAAGTCTGACAACCAGTCTTACCAAGTGGTATCGTATTACCCAGTAGCTGGGTTTGGAGGTAAGATAGACAGTCGCTCCATGTAAAATACTACTACACAAAAAAAAAAAAAAAAAATATACATTTATTTCGAGCAACATTAACTCATTATGTGGAGTACACACAAATACTGACAACATGCCAAGAATAATAAAATGAAGTAAAATAAAATGAAAAATAAAATAAAATAAAATAATATAAAAAGGATGATGATCTAACGGGCCCTGCTGACGGCAACATGCCTATCACAGCAGTGCCGTATGTATGGGCAGTCCATCCGGTCCGCGATCATCGCCAGTACAGCATTGGGGCTGCCCCACACTCTACGCACCAGTGACGCGGCACGCTTGCGCATGGTCGCATAAAAGCAATCAGTGCGCGCCTCAGCGAACATGCCTGAGGCGCTGCAGTAGCGAGGCAGCCCCAATACTGCCCTGAACGCGTTGTTGAACTGGACGCGGAGGGCCCCGTATGATGCACGCGTGTACTTCGCCCACAAGCTGCACGTGTAAAGTGACGTGCAGTACGCCCTGAAGAGCGTAATCTTCACCTCCCTTGAACAGCGCGCAAACCTACGCGCGAGCATGTTCGCCCTCACCGACAAGGCCCTCCGTTCCCGCTCCATGTCAGCATTGTCCTTGAGGTCGGTCGTAATTAAATGCCCTAGGTACTTAAATTGATCCACCCTTTCGAGTGGAACACCGTTTAGAAAAACGGGTGGACAAAAATAATAAGTACTAGTATTCTAGCTGCATCCCGTTAGACTGGAAGCCGACCTCAACTTAGTTTGAAAAGGCTAGGCAAATGATGATGATTATTCTAATTAAATGAATCCTCTTCAACTTCCCCATTCACCCAATGATTTTCATCTTCAAGACTCAGCCACTTACACCACTTGCCTCGGGCACGTGTCTGGTCACTCACAGTCAAAATCCTTACATTAAGATCACAAAAACCGGCCGCAAATCGTTTCAAATCACGTCTGGCTAACAAACAAGTTAATTCTGAAACGACATCGGTTCATCAATTAACTGAGGGCCACATTAATTCGCGACGTGACATAAGCCGGTTCGCAGACGGATTTGCATTTGTACCGATGGACGGATATACGAGAAATGGCCACTAATTACACGCCCCCGCGGTTCTGCTAGCCCGGTAGTTGCACTTTACATTGGGTGATAATGTGGATTTAGAACGAAGAGATTTTAGTAGATACTTACGTACCGACAGCTGGGTTTTTAGGCAAAAAAAAAAAAAGTTTAAAAACTAAAACCAGACTACTGAAAAGGATGAAACAAGAAAGTACCTTCCCATGGTTGCATTCCGCTGTTCACTTATAAATAAAGTTTATTAAACTCTTTGATAATTGAGTTTTGTCTGTACCGACTTTGTTTTGAAGATTTTATTACTTATTTACACCCAAATAGCAAGAAAAACGATTATTTTTTGGCTGATAACTTTTTAATGGAAATACAATTGAAAATTCTGCTTTTTTTTTAGTTGAAGTCGGTTAAAAAGGAGGAGGTTCTCAATTCGCACATATAAAATAAATAAATTCAACATACTTATATTTCGATTCTGTTTTTTTTTCGAAAGAGGTTTATTTGTAAATGGTCCCATATAAATTTTATTAACTTTACTTGGGTAGTTTTTGAGTTATCTTCAATAATAGGATTTTTTTTCACTTAGTTGATATTGATGATGTTTTAATAGCTTCCCTGTCACTGATATTTAGTTAGCAAGTAGTGTTATATGTATTTGTGAAAAAATAAGAAAGTGAAAAATAACTTTGACAATTTTGGAAGTCGGTGTCAAAAAACGAAAATGCGGAACAAACGACACCGACTTACGAAATTAAAGTTATTTATCACTTTGTAGTTTTTTTTTCGAAAGCTGTTTTTTTTTTTTTTGTAAAAATTTTTTTTCTTTGAAACTTCTAATTTTCCTAACATTTTTGACAGGTTTTTGACATTTATTGTCGCTGAGATTGCGACTAGACTTTGAAAGTTTTTAATTACGGGAATTCGCCTTTTGTTCATGCATTATAGTTAAATTAATAATAATAATCTATTTATTTCAGAATAAAATTCCATATACAATACAAACTACAATACAAGATGTTAGTAACATACAAACTTCAAAACTAACTAATATTAAAAAACAATTTGAAAACTTGAGTATTTTAAAAACAACAACAACATTTAACTTCTTGTTCGTCGTTTCGATGACCCTATTTTTATATTAACTTGTAAGTAGCCAGTAATCTCGAGGTCTATACTGCCTACTTCAAACCCCACACTTGAATATGCTCTTGAATACCTATACTAAAAAAAACATGAATATCTGAAACCCATAATTTGGAAGAAAATAAATACTTACATAACAATGCTGTTTTATTGTAGGTACCTACTTGAGTAAAGATGAAAATGGGAATATTGGAAAAATATTGTAAGAAAAATAGAAACCATTCAGTAAGAAGAGCGCTTTAAGCAGTATGTACAGTCAAAAAAAGAGATAAGTATGCGGGTTCGTCGGATATAGGTAGTTGGAGTTTATTAAGAAACCGACGGATGTTGTCGACTGAAATTTAAGGTGAATGCTTCAGGTAGCCCGCGAAATTCGAATTTTCTTACGTTTTTTTTTTTCTATTTGCAATGATGTATTAGGTTGAATGTTGATCAAAATATGATTCGCGGCCGTAACAAGTATGTGTTTACGGAATTATAATCATCAAAGTCATCGATTCTATAAGACCATGTAATCCTAACTACGACAATTCCATGATGTTAGGATTACCTGGTCTTAAAGAGTTGTATTGATGACTTTAATGATTATAATTCTGTAAATGCATCCTTGTTACAGCCGCAAATCACATTTAGATCACCATATAACCTAAAACTGACTTGAAAATTACAAAAAACGTAAGAAAATTTGGATTTCGCGGGCTACCTTGAGCATCCACCTTAATTTGATAAATGAGCTGTTTGTTTTCTGTTAATAAAATTAAATTTTATTCGAGAACATCCATCTGCCTATCGATTCTGTAAAAATCTTACCGTGAAACATAGGTGAAGTGAGCGTGAAGTGAACTATCAATAGAGACAATCCCTAACATCAGGTGGAATGACAGCTCACTTCACCTTAGTTTTCGCGGTGAGATTTTTACAGAATAGCACTGCGGTTTCGTACTAAACTTCAACTATATCCGACGATCCTGCATATTTATCTCTTTTGTTGACTGTACGTAGTTATGCCACTTTTTTAAAACGAGTTCAGAGGGAGACAAAGTGCCTATCGCTTTCAAAGCGTTCCGTTTCTATAACAACTTTCAACACGTTTGACGTATACTTTTCAGTAGCTAATTATGTCAGGTGCGCACATTTTTGACTTTTCCATCATCGTTTTTGTTTAGGCCCTCAGAATTCTCACATATCTCATATCGGTACTTGTGATTGGTTGTTCAAAATATCACTGTTCGTACAGTTGTCGTCACATAACAAGAATGCTCAGTGACAGTGGAGGGGGGATATGTCTGCGCACAAGTACAGTCGCGTCCTATAGTACTAGGCTATTGTTTTATAATAATACTAGCTTTTGCCAGCGACTTCGTCCGCGTGGAATAATGACTTCCGGAAATTGAGGCACTAACTCTCATAGAGTTTAACCGATGTGCTCTTTCTTCTGCCGATTCTTGAGAACGCGTATTTCTCATTCAACGCGTTTTTCAAGACAATAGCGGGCGGACGCCGGCGTCCGCTTGGGTCTTGAATAACTAAAAATATATAAATACGTCTAATATATAAAATAATATATAATAAAACCTACTTCACTTAAAACTAAATACCTATAACTACTATAATTAATAATACCTATACCTATAATTAATAAAAGTACCTACGCTTTTACCTACTTAATATTAAAAAAAACTGAAAATAAATTAACCAAAACTTACCTACTACTAACTAACTACTACTAACCTATTACTACTTCACCTAAAAAGTAATCCTGTTTTCCCAACATTTCCCTTCACTGCTCTGCTCCTATTGATCGTAGCGTGATGAAAAGTATACTATAACCTGCCCAGGAGTATGAAGAACAATTGTACCAAGTTTCGTTGAAATCCGTCGAGTGGTTTTTGTTTCTATAACGAACATACAGACAGACAGACAGACAGACAAAAATTTTACTGATTGCATTTTTGGCGTCAGTATCGATCACTTATCACCCGCTGATAGTTATTTTGAAAATATATTTCATGTACAGAATTGACCTTTCTACAGATTTATTATAAGTATAGATTGTTTTATTGTAGAATAACAATAGGTACTATACTAGTCGCACCTTCATACCGCCAATTTGATCGATAAATCGCTCAGTGAGCAGGCCAGCGTTCTTTTTACGTGACTGAACCTGTATGACAGCACATCAACCATTCAGCGGGCCCTGTGGGCGGAGAGTAATGGGTAACTCTCCGTCCGATCAGGACCAGGCCCGTGCCGGACGGCGCGTACGTGTTCCACGCGCGCCTCGAAGAGATGTAAGCAATAAGGAAGGGGCCCGTAAGGGCCGAAGCCTGCCGGGGCAGCGGGATTGTACGAAAGGGTTACCGCTGCCCCGGAACATAAAGGGCTAAGGAAGGAACACGGGTGGGTTTTAGTCAGTAAGAATCTGACGCTCCCTTCTGCTCCACCCTGAGCGGGAGGGGTCATTTAATGATTTCCGATCCACAAAAAAAATAGCTACCTATTCAAGTTCAACAATATCTCCTACATAATTCCCGTCTGTTTCCTACTAATATTATAAATGCGAAAGTTTGTGAGGATGGATGGATGGATGTTTGTTACTCTTTCACGCAAAAACTACTGAACGGATTTTGATGAAACTTTACAGTAATATAGTTTATACATCAGAATAACACATAGGATACTTTTTATCCCGACATTCCCACGGGATCAAAACTTACGCGGGTAAAACCGCGGGGCGCAGCTAGTTGTTCAATAAACATAAAATAGTGAGCCTCTGACTTTCCCCATTCGCCGAGTACATAGAATGCATTCTAACAACCAATCAATCTTTACGATTGTACACCGATTCCCGGGATTTTTCCCGCTTTTTCGAACGTCATAAAACAGAAATTGTTTCTTTCTCCATTTTCCGATAGGCACAAGTATAAATATTTATTGGAGGAGAGATAGTAAGATGTCTGTAACCTACTTATTTCGTCGTTTATAAAACATTTCGTAAAGATAGTACAGCTGTTTTATTATTCAGCAACTTTTAGTACGTCTCCGTTTTTTTTTATTTGAGTATTGTAAAGGGTTTTGTTATAAATGCCTATTTTTGAATTATATACCAAAAAAAGTTTTATAATATGTAGAAGTTAGTATTATAAAAAAAATATATTTACCTATGTACTTGAAGCTTCGTTCGTGGCTTAAAATACAGTATATAAGGTCTTATTCATATAAAAGCTTATAAAAGGCTTAAAACATTATATAAAGTCCTTGATAAGCTTATAAAACCTTTGATAAAATTTCTATATTAATCTAAGTATATTATTATATACTACATGTAACACGTGTAACTATTCATGTAGGTAAATAACACGTATTACGAACGACACGTGTACAAATCGAGCAAGACCTTAAAAAAACGATTCCTAGAATTTCTCAGCACTTTGAATTATTTTTACGTTTTTTTTTTGCCTGCACAAAGGACCAATGTTCTAAATTCAGTGTTATCTTCTAAATTCAAACGATCTTTTAGGACGAATTCTACCAAATTTTTATACCTAGAATAAGGTCATAACCTGAGAATAAATTTTGAAATTTTCAGTTTTTCCATACTAGAACTGTCAGATGTTAATCGTATTCCACGAGCAAAAGATATCTGAGTTTGGTGAAATCAGCCCATAGTCATAAAAAATACATAGTTCCATTGGAGACTTTAACCAACCCAAAAGACAACTTGAATTAAAGTTGCTTTTCGTGTAGTCTTTGTGACCACTTTGTTCTTCTAAACTACGCAACGGATTTTGATACGCTTATCACTATCAATTAGAATAATATTTATTCCGGAAGTTTAAAGGGTATAAAAAATAATATTTTCTCAAACATGCTTGGAAATTTGAGCATTATTTTGATAACCCTATTCGAGATAAATCAAAATTGCTGCACTGGTCAAATATGATCTTTTACTCCGAAACATGGCAATCAAGGAGGTAACTTATCAAAAGTTTTATTTAAATTTCGAACTGGCTTGCAAATATAAAACTGTTTATTGAAAAAAAAAAACAAATAAACACTTTAACGCGGCAAAGATGTTGTTGTTCGTTGTTCGCTATGAATTTTGAAAAGTAATTGTATTTTCAAATAAAAAGTTCTGCCTAGATACTACTTAGTTTTAATTTCCCCGCATTATTTGAGAAAAGTACTATACAAGCCTTGGCCGCAACTAGGCATCGATGGACTTATGTATGTGTGCCTCTGCTTCCCCTCGGCCCACATTTACGCGTTCGGCCATCAATGCCTCTTTTGCTGGCCGCTGCAGTAATGTACAGACGCCAGCAGGTCAACCTACCCCAATCTGTCAAATTTCTTTGATAGATTTTCAACTTTAGCACAAAGGAATAAGGTTCATATTCAATTGGGAAAATCTGACAGACTGGGGTAGCTTGATGTGCTCGCCTCTGTACAGACGCCAGCAGGTCAACCTACCCCAATCTGTCAAATTTCTTTGATAGATTTTCAACTTTAGTTCAAAGGAATAAGGTTCATATTCAATTGGAAAAATCTGTCAGATTGGGGTAGCTTGATGTGCTGGCCTCTGTACTATAAACTTACATTATACATGTTTTCTCAATACGTGTTTTTTACCATGTTAAGCCGTAAAAACCGTGCGAAATAGGGGCCGGTCGCTAGTCAAAATATAAAAAAGTGCTACTAAAAAATTAAAACGCATTTACGATTTATAACTTACCAATATAAAATTGGGCCCTTCTGTATGTGAAAAAATGCGAGGGTAGGAGATATGATCGCGACGAGATCAGAATGCAGTGTGGGTCCGTCATTCTTTACCTACTTTATTTCCATCCTTGACCCCAAGGCCCGAGTCTGGACCTCATATAAACTAGAGCGTGTGACATGCCCCTTATAAATGTACGTCCCAAATCTTTTAGCCGTGTTTCTTTATTGCGGTACGGATTTAAATAACGGATAGCATGAAAGTAGATTCTGATTTTTTTTTTTGGAAGATTTATTAATGTTGTTGAACTTGAAGCTGTATCAATTAGGTTTCTACGTTTATTAAGTATTCGAGACAAAATAAAATGTGTATAATTTCAATGTTTCACTAAGGATATAGTAAATTTGCAGCTTTACCTTACAAAAAAAATCTATAAGCCTTTTCCCAACTATGTTGGGGTCAGCTTCTAGTCTAATCGTATGCAGTCAAATACCAGTGTTTTACATGGAGCGACTGTCTATCTAACCTCCAGAACCCAATTACTGGGTAACACAATACCCCTGAGTAAGATTGGTTCCGCCTACCCGTAACGACTGTCATAAATCTATGAATGGCAGCTGGTACCAACGCCTTAACGTGCTTTCCCAACTGTCATTCATGGATCTTTGACAGTCGGTACGGGTCGTGAGAAGCCCGAAAGTCTGACAACCAGTCTTACCAATTGGTAACGTATTGCCCAGTAACTGGGTTGTGGAGACCAGAAAGGCAGTCGCTCCATGTAATATACTGGTATTCAGCTATATCATGTTCAACTGGCACCCGACCCCAACATAGTTGGGAAAAGGCTAGGCAGATGATGAAGTGACATTAGCCATAGGGTGGTGAACCAATTCGAGGTCGACTATACAAATTGTAACTGTATGCAAACATGTTTGATACACGAGTTATAAACAAAAGTAGCTTTACTAACCAGTAAGCACCCAAGTTATTAATTGGATACTTCAAGTAAAACTGTAACTTAAAGTTAGTAAATAATAATAATAGCCTCCCCGACCGATTTCGATCACGGTGGCCAATCTCAAAGGAGATTAGCCAGGTAAGCAGGATATATTATAGTGCACAAGTGTGCGCACAGACACAGGTGCAATCCCTCTTCCCTCACTCTCATAGTCCGATAGGACGGCAATCCGACACAACCGGAGAGAGATCAGGCGCAGGACCAACGGCTTAACGTGCTTTCCGAGGCACGGGGGTATCACACCGCCAACTTCCAAACTCCGGGCTGTTACTAAGAAATTCCTAATGGAAAAACTCAATAACACTTTGCCCGACCCGAGAATCGAACCCAGGACCCCACGCTCAGCAGTCGCGTTTGCGACCACGAGACCAACGGGGCAGTTAAGTTAGTAACTTAGCTGTAGAATTCGTAATCGTGGCTCCGTCTTAACAGCAGCTTAATAACGTAAAGTCAACAAAACTGCAACTTGGTAAATAATCAAGGTAAACGAGCCTGGAGTTGTACAACTTTGCGCTGTTGTATAAATAGAGATTTCAGTCAAGTATTATGTATTCATGGATATACACACATCAAAAGTGTCTAGGGATCAACATATATTTTTGCAATAACTTTTCTCCTGATTGATATTAATTAAAATTTTCTTTAAGGATTCATCAAATAAAGTGTTTTCGTTTGTCACAGTAACGATAAACCAAGTCACCTTTGCATTAATAAAGAAATTTACCATTTTCCTAATAAAGGGATTTTTGACATTTGAACCACTAACACAAAAGTTCGAAAAAAAGACTGAAATAACAGTTTTCTCTAAAATTTTATTGGGTAACTTAAACAATTAATAATCCGTGTTTCTACCGCGAACACTAACAACACAAGAACATCGGTTTGGCATACTCAAAATGAGTTCATCCAAATCACGCTGTGGAATGGCCGCCCATGTTCGTTGCAACAACAAAAAAAGGTCTTCTTGCGACTGGATACCCTCCATATTCGGCAGAGCTCTTCTCTGTAGCATATCCCATGCATGCTCAATCGGGTTCAAGTCTGGCGACTGAGCAGGCCAGGGCTGGACATTGATGTTAGCTGCGGCGAGAGTCTGTCTTACAACTCTTGCGGTGTGCGGTCGTGCATTATCATGCATTAACTGAAATAAGGGACCGATTTGCACTTGTAGAGGAACGATGACGTCTGATACAATCGTCTCAGCATAAATTTGAGCGTTGAGGTTGCCTCTGATCCAAATCAACTCAGTTCTTCCGCCGATCCAAATACCCGCCCATACCATGATGGTTCCACCACTATAAGGATGGACTTCCTGGCAGGATTTTAATCGCTGTTGGCGTCCAGGGGTTCTCCAGTGTCGTATACGTCTTGTATCCGGTCTCATACCAAAACGAGACTCATCAGAAAAGCACACGAAACGCCATTGTTCTTCTGCCCAATTTCTGTGTTCAAGAGCCCATTGATATCGAATCCTACGATTGTGCATTGCTATAGGTGGTACCCGTAGCGGTCTTCGGGAATGAAGGTTCACTTCATGCAAGCGGTTTCTGACTGTTTGGTCGCTAATTAAGTTCCCTGAAGAGTGATGAAGCCTCACGGCTAACATCATGGCGGTTATTGTTGGAGCTCTTCGAGTTAAGATTTGAATGTATCGGTCTTGTCTCCGTGTGGTGCAGCGATACCGTCCTCCATGGCGCTCAGCCACGGTACCAGTGCTTCGGTAACGTGTCCAAAGTCGACTGATAACACTCTGACTTGTATTCAGAGCTAAAGCCACAGTACGTTGCCGGGAACCAGCTTCTATCATTCCCACGGCTCTGAGCATTTCTTCCCTGCTTAAATGACGTCGCCGCTCCATAATAACGTTGGTTTTAATCAGTAGTAGGGAAACAGTAGCACTAATAATGTCTTCAATGCGTTGTATGTTTTTATAGGGAAAATATTGACAGCTGATTTTCATCTTTTACTCGAATTTGATTCACAGTTCCTGATTCAAATTATGAAATGCACCAAAAAGGATCCATATAAATTTATAAAATCATAAATTTATTACAAAGCCACATCTCAATCTCAAGAAATCCGCATAAAAATGCTTGATCCCTAGACACTTTTGATGTGTGTAGTAGTTTGAAGATACTATAATGACAGAAGACTGTAGGTAGAATTAAGCTACTCCAATGTACTAAGCAACAAACTATTTTTTTTCAAAAATGTTTGGAAATTTGAGCATTATTTTGACAACCTTCTTTGAGATAAATTTAAATTGCTGTACTGGCCAAATACATGCGAGCAGCGGCCGGCAAAGATTGTATGAAAATCCATAAATAACTATCGTGGTTAGCGGCCAAATAAATTGCATAATAAAGTCTTATCTGTCGTGTTATTTAAAAATGGAACGATCTTTTACTCCGAATTTCCGAAAAATGGCAATCAAGGAGGTATCTTACCAAAGGTTTTATTTAAATTTCGAACTGGCTTGCAAATAGAAAGCTGTTGAAAAAAAAAATGAACACTTTAACGCGGGAAAAATTATGGTTGTTCGTTGTTGGTCATTGATTTGGAAAAGTAATTTTAATTTTACTTAGTTTTAATTTCCGCGCATTAATTTTGTGAAAACTACTATACGGGTACTATACGGGTTCTATACGGTACTATGAGTGCCTCGGCTTCGCCTCGGCCCACATTTACACGTTCGTCCATCAATGCCTCTTTTGCTGGCTGCTGCAGTAATGTACAGTCAGCAACAAAAATCGATTAACACTTCAGTTTTTTTTAATAATAATAATTTATTTGCGTAAAACATGGTATAAAAAGGTGGTGGTAGTGGTGGGGTAATCTCAGTTATTGGGCAAAATATTAGGTAACACTTCAGTTTTTTTTTAATCTCAGTTATTGAGCAAAATATTTGTTCAAAATTGTTGCAGAAGTACAAGGCAATTTTGAACAAATATTTTGTTCAATAACTGAGATTAAAAACCTGAAGTGTTAATCGACTTTTGTTGCTGACCGTACTATATACTAAGGGCTGGTTTTTTAATCGACAGATAATTTTTATTCATGGAATAAAATTGACGTCTGACAGATTTTGTATGAAAGAACTGTCAAAAATTCAAAATTATTCATCGAATAAAATTATCTGGCGTTAGGAAAATCAGCCCAAGTATTTTAAAATTCATATTGTCATTTTTAGTTTTATTGATTTCCGTAACATAACTTGATGTTTAATATTTGATGACGTTTATAGAGAAATATTTATTCATAGTTGTGAATATGAGTATAATTAAATTGTAACACTTTTTAGAGCGCACTTTACTGTGTATAGTGAACACATGCTGCCTGTGGGCGCACTGTACTTCACTATACACATGCTGCTTGTGAGCTCAGTATGCGCAAAGATCCTTCAGCGCTCTACGAGTACAATATAACAATGCGTTCAGTATCCTGGAGGTTATAGCGGATAGGCTGGCCTCGCGCTATGTCCAGCATTGGGTTAGTACCCATACTAAAAATTACCCTGTTCTTTTTTTTACTATTAACACTACCATTTAAATTCTATTGTAGGTACTAACACTATGGATTTTTAAAAAAGTCGGAAATAAGAAGTTTTTATTTTAATTTTTTTATAATGCAGTCTGCATTGAATACATTATAACTGTCTGGCGGTTTTAAGTATTTTGTATAATTATGACCTACCTACGCAAATGTCTGGCAGATCTGGTAGCGTCGTGTGACGAGTCGTTGAATTCTCTAACATAGGGTTGAGCTACAAGATGACTGATGCATGCATTCCGTCTGTTGAGACAGGTCAAATCAAAGCTGCAATGGCTCTTTCTTCAAACGGCCCTTCCAGATATAGCCCTGCATTGTTAGATTCATATAAAATCCTAATAATATATTTGGACTTTAAAAGAGACTATGATCTCTGCTGAGCACGTTTCGACATTGCTTCTCAGGGATCAGTCAGCTAGGAAATGCCGACGCCATATAGTTAACGTAAGGCAACTGTACTTGGTTAATAATTACTTACACTAGTTTTGTCCATTTGCTAATTACGTTAAATCCATGTGAAGTTACGATAGTAAGGTATTTCAATCATTTCGAAGAGTGCTGTGAGGGTCATTATTCTTGTGGAATATTGATACTGACAGTTCTTGAACGTGTTTTATATGGTTAAGTTTTATTGGTGAAATTTAAGATAAATAAAATATATATGTCACGGCTAATGGCCGAAGTGCGGCTACACCTAGTTTTAGCCGAGTACAACTAGGTGCAGCCGGCCACATGCGGTTCGTGTGTACTTCGGGTGACATCGGTTGCACGGTTGCGGTCAGTCGATAGGCGACGTTACGACGTAGTATGCAAGAGCGATCGAAGGGCACCCCGAGGTTAGGTTTGATTAGGTTACTTTAAACCCTTTACACAGAAATAGCTCCATCGACGTAGAATGCTTAGTGTTAACTTGTAAATTGTCTTTATGAATAAATGTCTTAATGTAGTAGTTTTAAATATAATATACATACTCGTATTCCAGTTCAATAAAATAATTTTAAATTAAACTAAACAAAGCACTTAGGATAATTACAAAAAGAGAGTCGAGATGATTCAAGCTCATCCCGTATAAAACCGTAGTACGTAATACGACGCTACGACGTAGCGGTGGCCATTATGTTACCGCTACGCCTGCTACGCTGTCGTAGTAGATAACGCTACGCGTAGAGGCGGTATAATTGAACACTTTTTTGTTCTTCTTGCACTATTTCTTATGTGTTTTTTGTTTAACTTCTATTATGAAAAGAATCCTATGAACAATGTTAACTAATTTTAACATGACAAATTACTTAACAAGTTTCATTACACATCATGACTGCCTTATCTATATACTTACCTATACTACTACTATCAAATAAAGCTGAAGAGTTTGTTTGAACTCGCCCGCTATTTAACACGCAACGGCCCTAAGAAACCGAAAAAAAAAGTCATAAATAACGCTAAGCGAAAACGAAGAATGAAGAACGATGTAACGCGATAGGTCAGGGAACAGGAAATTTCACGCAGACGAAGTTGCGGGCAATAGCTAGTTTAAATATTTGTCTTTGTTATTATGTTTTATGCAAACAATTTCCGGCTTTTCCTTTATAACGCTTTAATTATGGTATCGGGGCATACTCAATGTCGCAATTAATTACTTTATTCTAAGTCGTATTAGTTCGTTCGACGTAAGTATATTAGGAACACCTCGATTAACCAGCGGGACAATTGCGTAACACATTATCAATCGGAATCGGTGTCATTTTGACAGTTCAATAACACTCATTGCGTTATTTACGTGTTGAGCAGACAAATTTTTTGATCTTATGAAGCAATGGATTAGAAATTAGCTTCGAAATAATTCGGATTCCGTTGATAGTGTGTTACGCAACTAGGATGCTGGTAAGGATGACACTTCGGGACTAATCTATCCGCAACAAAATTGACTGTTTAATATAATTTGTATAACTTACTACTTTCTTACTTCCTACTTACTTACTTCTTTTTTAACGAACTTCAAGTCGTTCGTGGTGCGTGTTCCGACACATCATCTCGAGAAGTTCCTCAAAAAATACACATACGAAGTGTCTGCGTCGTGTTTCGCTGACTGATGTCATGTAGCCGGCCACGAAACCGGCGGTACACAACACCCTTCGGCCAGAACTCTTCCTCGAGGAACACAAACACTTCGTGTGTGTTAGTTTTTTAGTGCAATTATAAAGGTGTATGTATTTATAGTATTTTTAAGTTATATTAATATTGTATTGTATGTGTTTATATGGGCCTTGATGCCTGAAATAAATAAATAACAAGCGAGGAGTTTAACACTCCTAGTCTCAAACTACACACGGATTCCCTAAAAACTGTGACGTAAATTCAGTGTTTTTTCAATTTGAAACCGACTCAAGTCGTGATTGATTGATTGACATGCTCAATGTTTTATGAACATTTTTGAGCTACACACATCAAAAGTGTCTAGGGATCAAGCATTTTTATGCGGATTTCTTGAGATTGAGATGTGGCTTTGTAATAAATTTATGATTTTATAAATTTATATGGATCCTTTTTGGTGCATTTCATAATTTGAATCAGGAACTGTGAATCAAATTCGAGTAAAAGATGAAAATCAGCTGTCAATATTTTCCCTATAAAAACATACAACGCATTGAAGACATTATTAGTGCTACTGTTTCCCTACTACTGATTAAAACCAACGTTATTATGGAGCGGCGACGTCATTTAAGCAGGGAAGAAATGCTCAGAGCCGTGGGAATGATAGAAGCTGGTTCCCGGCAACGTACTGTGGCTTTAGCTCTGAATACAAGTCAGAGTGTTATCAGTCGACTTTGGACACGTTACCGAAGCACTGGTACCGTGGCTGAGCGCCATGGAGGACGGTATCGCTGCACCACACGGAGACAAGACCGATACATTCAAATCTTAACTCGAAGAGCTCCAACAATAACCGCCATGATGTTAGCCGTGAGGCTTCATCACTCTTCAGGGAACTTAATTAGCGACCAAACAGTCAGAAACCGCTTGCATGAAGTGAACCTTCATTCCCGAAGACCGCTACGGGTACCACCTATAGCAATGCACAATCGTAGGATTCGATATCAATGGGCTCTTGAACACAGAAATTGGGCAGAAGAACAATGGCGTTTCGTGTGCTTTTCTGATGAGTCTCGTTTTGGTATGAGACCGGATACAAGACGTATACGACACTGGAGAACCCCTGGACGCCAACAGCGATTAAAATCCTGCCAGGAAGTCCATCCTTATAGTGGTGGAACCATCATGGTATGGGCGGGTATTTGGATCGGCGGAAGAACTGAGTTGATTTGGATCAGAGGCAACCTCAACGCTCAAATTTATGCTGAGACGATTGTATCAGACGTCATCGTTCCTCTACAAGTGCAAATCGGTCCCTTATTTCAGTTAATGCATGATAATGCACGACCGCACACCGCAAGAGTTGTAAGACAGACTCTCGCCGCAGCTAACATCAATGTCCTGCCCTGGCCTGCTCAGTCGCCAGACTTGAACCCGATTGAGCATGCATGGGATATGCTACAGAGAAGAGCTCTGCCGAATATGGAGGGTATCCAGTCGCAAGAAGACCTTTTTTTGTTGTTGCAACGAACATGGGCGGCCATTCCACAGCGTGATTTGGATGAACTCATTTTGAGTATGCCAAACCGATGTTCTTGTGTTGTTAGTGTTCGCGGTAGAAACACGGATTATTAATTGTTTAAGTTACCCAATAAAATTTTAGAGAAAACTGTTATTTCAGTCTTTTTTTCGAACTTTTGTGTTAGTGGTTCAAATGTCAAAAATCCCTTTATTAGGAAAATGGCAAATTTCTTTATTAATGCAAAGGTGACTTGGTTTATCGTTACTGTGACAAACGAAAACACTTTATTTGATGAATCCTTAAAGAAAATTTTAATTAATATCAATCAGGAGAAAAGTTATTGCAAAAATATATGTTGATCCCTAGACACTTTTGATGTGTGTATTTCTATCAGTAATAACACCATGTAACTTTTATCAATATGTGTATTACGGTCTCTGAGAGTTATCAAAATGACGTTTACAAAACTAAATGTTGTTGAAGCTAACATGAAGACGAGTTTGAATTTAATATATTTTATAAACAGGGTGAAATTGAAAACATGCGACAAATCGAAATGGCAGATTGTACTCATCTTTAAGAACAACTTTTACTATGGAACCAACCCGAAAACGCGAAAAAAACAGCTGTTCCCTACATTTATGTTAGCATAACTCGTCAAAATGTAAAAATGGCAGATTTTTTATTTTCACGATTGCAGCTTTGGTCCCTTAGTAAAAGTTGTTCATAATGATAAGTACAACCTCCCATTTCGGTTTGTCGCATGTTTTAAATTTTATCCTGTACTTATATTTCGATATTCCAGAAGCAATACTGGGCTTCCATGAAGTAATGAATAAATAATTTGTGGAAATGCGAGCTTAAAACAGCACACTTTGTAATGCTGAAACCATTTATAAAAAAAAAAAAAACTAGTGAAATATGATCACCTGCGAGGCTGCGACAAAACATTATCACGGAGTCATAAACTTGGGGAAAAAACGATGAAGACCACAATTTCAATAATAATACGAATTAAAATTCGAATTTTGTGATATTTTCCAACAGAACTATAATTTCTGTGAAAGCCTAATAATATATTCTCAGCGGTTATCATTCATTGTTATCTAACATTTTGTCGTGAAGCAAACAAAACATTATAAAAACTATTCCCGATGATTAAAATGATTATAATGAGCATTTATCATTGATTAGTATCTTGATTGATGACCAGAGTACCAGTTAAGACGCAGTATGCTAATAAAAAATTGCTTTTCGCATATTAATGATAGAATCTGCCAACAATATAATTTGTCAAATAGATACAGTTTTATGGTAATAAATGGAAACCTCTTGTATATTTTTCCGGGACAATTATCTAATTAAAATCGATCCTTGAAAAAAATTCAATGTTTCTCTCGGTCTATTTTTTAACAATTTCACCGTGAAAAGTGATGAGGTGAATTGAGCTGTCATTCCTGATGTTAAACTCAAACTCAAACCATTTATTTCAAATACCATTTACAGGCACTTTTGAATTGTCCTGTAATGGTCTTAGACTCGGAGTGAAGAAAAAAGACGGATTTAACAGTAAAACGAACAAATAAACTTTAATTACAAAAATAGCAGATAAATATAATTTGACGGATAGAAGAAGAAAATAATTTTACATTCTATAAAAAAGTTCTTATGGTAGTTGCGTCGCTTATATAGTCGATTAATTAGTCAGAAAGTTGAACCTAGTTGTCTATTCCAAAACGTAGATCTCTTGGAGAAGAACGGGCAAGAAATTCCAAGGACAGTCTTTTAAATCAAGATATTACAAAATCCTAGGTACTTTATTTTTGTTGCTTCTTTAAGTGAGAACAATGTAAAAAAAAAAACACAAATTAAGAAACAATTTAAAATATAAGATTTAAAATAAGCCCTGGCAGTTAAGAGATGACCAGTCTCATCCAACCGACGGCGGCGCCCGTTTACAAACATGACGCGTGGATCAACACCATCCAGCTCAACCATTTTGTAGGGAACCGACGGATCCAACACACGCGCAACCATCAGTGAGACATTAAGTGAGCATGACACATTCTCAACTGCCATGCTATTTTAAGTCAACATCAAAATATCATAACAAACGGATCCATGGTTCTTGCATTTATAAAATTTTAAAAATGCTTCTAAATTATACAAAGCTATAGTTTGCAATTTATATAAGAGAGAAATTTTACTACAAAAGAGGAAGAGATTTTCTAGTTAGTTGTTAGGGATTGACACCACTGACTCAGTTCAATGTCACGTTACCTAAATTTTCAAGGTGAGTTTATTTCAGAAAAGACTGGTTGCTCTACCCCCATGCTAATTAGGAGCCTTTCTGCAGGAGTACTTCGAATCTCCCGATGCAGTATGTTAAGCGATAACACAATTCAAGAGCTGGTTTCTTTTAAATGTAGATATTATTCAGGAAATTAGCTTTATCACTTTCTTAGGACACGAAGACAGACTCTTTTCATTCTGTTAACCAACGTCCCATTACTTTTTACTTTTAGTAACAAAAATATACTATATCAAGGTTGTTGCTATGTTGTTATTCTTTTTATTTTTAACTTTCTTTGAAAACTTACTATGTATTTAGCTTTTAAAAGTCAACCGAATATCGGGATAAAAAGTATCCTATGTGTTATTCTGATGTATAAGCTATATTACTGTACAGTTTCATCAAAATCTGTTCAGTAGTTTTTGCGTGAAAGAGTAACAAACATCCATCCTCACAAACTTTCGCATTTATAATATTAGTAGGAAGTAGGATTAGTAGGAAGGAAGTAGGATATTGGATGACCACCATTAGGAAAGTTATGCCAGATTAACGATTAGGACTACGTACTTTGTGTGACTACTTTTTACTCCACCACCAATCTAAATGGCCTTCACATGTCAAATCTTGGTCAGTGTTACCGCCTGCGCCATCTTTCGGCATTAAGAGGCAAGACTGCGACCTGAAGTTGTCGCTGACGGCGTGTTTGCAAACGACATCGACCAACCAGTGTCGAGCGTGCCGACCAATCATCGCGGAGCGTCGCCCACCAACTTCACACGAGAGATTTTTTTGTATAGATCGCGGGTGGCACGCGCCATTTTTTTTCTCTTCACAATTTTCTACGTTTTTTTTATTACCCTTTTTTGTTTTTTGATCCGTACGATTAAAACGATTGTAACTCGTAACAATAAATGTTTTTCTACAAGAATAATAAATCCGTTCATTGAGTACACCTACAAGACGAATCCAAAACACGAAAGGGAAGAGAGCAGCCCTCGTCCCGACTCGAGCATCAAAATTCAACATTGGTCCTTTCGAGCCGGATCTTCGCATCGAATCGAGGATCAGCAAGAAACGGTCGGGCCGGTCGTTCCTGTTCTTCCCATCCCATTTTCAATTGTCTAATACCGTACTGTGATTTTGAAATTCCAGTTTTGTATGTACCCACATCGCGCGAACTCCGCAACTCGAGGACATCTTGGTTAGCAGTTGGTGTTTAACCGTGAGTAACCTTTGTTTTTCATAAGCCGCTAGGATGAGGGACGACGATGACACTGAAGCTGGTCATATTTCGAACATAGGGGATCTTAAAAAGCAAAGGGGTACACTAAAAGGTCGACTAACTTTATTTGAAAAATATATTGCCAAATATGAAGACGTTAAAATGTCTGAACGACAGCAGGCTGAACTTCTCTTACGCATGGAGTCGGTCTCCAATGTGCTAATCGCGTTTACCAAGATTCAAGACCAAATCGATCAAATATTAGATGACAGTGAATTAGAGAAACAACTAGAGTATGGGGCATCTTTTGAGGATCAATATTTTAGCATCATGTCTATTGCAAAATGCTTAACCGATGTTGTAAAAACAAAAGATTCGAGTGACAGCGTTAAATGTTCGAATGCGCAATATAGTAATTTTAGTTTTATTAAATTACCGCAGATTACACTCCCCTCTTTCGACGGTTCATATGATCACTGGCTCGAGTACATAAATTCTTATTTATCTATGATTCATAAGCGAAGTGATTTAGACGCAATTCAGAAATTCCATTACCTGAAGTCCTCGCTCAGTGGTTCAGCACTCCAGGTTATAAGTGCATTAGAGTTCACTGCCGCTAATTATATCCATGCATGGGAGTTATTGGAGAATAGGTACCACAATAATCGTCTGTTAATCCATAATCATGTGAAATCTTTGTTTACTGCACAATCAATTAACAAAGAATCCCCTTCCTTAATCAGAGGATTAATCGATGTAGTGTTACGTAACCTACGAGCGCTCAAATCCCTTGACGAGCCCACTGAAACTTGGGATACTTTAGTCATCTATATTATAGTATCGAAGCTAGATTCTTCTACTGAGCGTGAGTGGGAGAATTACTTAGGCTCGATTTCTACTGGTATTCATAAAACCAAAACAAAGTTAGATGATTTGTTATGTTTTTTACGTAATCGTGCCGATATGTTAGATATGGTTCATAGTAACCATACTCGAAGTACACAGGATAATAAACCTAACAATAAGTCTGATAGTAAAAGGCACACGAGTGCTGCAGAACACCATACACATAGCTATGTGTCGACGCGTAAAAATACCAGTACAACCGAATCATCAAAACAGCCTTGTTTAATGTGCGGGCAAAATCATCCGTTATTTATTTGTTTTAAATTCCTAAACTTGGCAGTTACGGACAGAATTAAATTTATTGATAGTGCCAAGGACATGTGTCGTAATTGTTTACGTACAGGTCACCTAATTACCGAGTGCATATTCGGGCCGTGCAAGCAGTGCAATGAGAAACACAACACTTTATTGCATAACGAGAATAACAGTGTTATGGCAATCATACCGACATCGTCAGCGGCGAGTGCTGATGAAAAACCGGTCTCTGTCGTATCATGTGCGAATAATTTGTTAATCAATAATGCGCCTTCCGTACCGTTACCACAGGTATTATTATCCACTGCACTAGTCGAAGTCATGGGTAGTAATAGTAAATATCATACAGCTCGAGCACTGATAGATAGTGGTAGTCAAAACTGCTTTATTTCAGAAAAGCTTTGTAAACGTTTAAACGTATCAGCAATACAGTCCACTATACGAATATCGGGAGTGGGACAGTCGGTCTCACAATCGAATAAATTATGCGACATCAACATGCGATCAAAAACGAGTAACTTTAGTATTTCTCTTAGATGTTTTGTTTTGCCGTGCATTACGACGAGTTTGCCGACAACTCATATTGTCTATGACACAATCCACATCCCAGACAACGTATGTCTTGCGGATCCTACATTCAACATACCATCAGAGATCGATTTACTGATTGGTGCGGAGGTTTTTTTGGATTTATTAGATGTGGATCGCATTCGATTATCCAATGGTCCATACCTACAGAATTCGAAAGTAGGGTGGTTAATTTCAGGTCCCATTCATAATAAATCAAACGTCATTAATATTCAGTGTAATTTTATACAGCAGTCGAATATAGATACACAATTACGTAAATTTTGGGAACTAGAAGAACTTGTAAGTTCGGGTCCTATTCTTACCGAAGAAGATCGTAAGTGTGAAGAATCCTTTGTTAGCACTACCACACGAGATAGTAGTGGAAGGTTCTCAGTGAAAATTCCATTGAAGGAATCAGCTGACGCGCTCGGTGATTCATATGAAAACGCAAAATCTCGTTTCTTATCATTAGAACGCAAGTTAGATCGGTCTCCTTCTTATAAAATGTTGTACAGTGACTTTATACGGGAATATATTGAACTAGGGCACATGTCTAGAATAAACGAATACGCATCGCCACACTATTTTCTCCCGCATCACGGAGTATTCCGCCAACACAGCACGACTACAAAATTGCGTGTAGTGTTTGATGCTAGTGCCAAAACTACCTCAAATAAGTCATTTAACGATATACAGATGATAGGACCTCCTCTTCAAAACGATATTCTTTCTATTTTACTTCGTTTTCGGCAATATAAATATGTCGCCTGCGCTGACGTGGAAAAGATGTACCGGCAAGTATTGGTGCACCACGATCAGCGCAACCTTCAGTTAATTTTATGGCGGGAAAATGCATCCGATGAATTAGGTGTATACCGACTCAACACTGTTACGTACGGAACTGCGTCAGCTCCATACCTAAGTATGCGTTGTTTACGTCAACTCGCACAGGAAACTGAAGATAAGGTCATTGCTAAGGTCATAAACGAAGATTTCTTTGTCGATGATTAATAACTGGTGATAACGATCCCCAAGTTTTGTTAAAAACATGCGAAAAAACTTTGGAGGTTCTAAAATCGGCCTGTTTTCCTTTGCGGAAGTGGACATTTAGTTATGACGTAAACAAAGAAGCGTATAAAGAGTTGGCTATCGGAGAACATTGCCAAAATAAAACTCTAGGTTTAGGTTGGCAAGTCGATAAAGACGAACTTTATTTTACCACCAACTTGGAAAATAAATCTAATAAAGTTACTAAGCGAAGTATAATGTCGGTTATTTCACAAATCTATGACCCGCTAGGTCTTTTGTCGCCAACAGTGATTATAGCTAAAATACTGCTTCAAAAATTGTGGCTATGTAAAATCGACTGGGATGATTCGATTCCTAATGATATCGAATGCTTGTGGAATCGATTCCTACAAGACTTATCTTCATTAGGCAATATTCGTGTTCCTCGTTACGTCATGAGTGAATGTACTTATAATAGTGAATTACATATTTTCACTGACGCGTCACAAGACGCGTATGGTGCCTGCGCCTACGTACGTACTTATACGGACAGCTCATCTATAGTAACGAAGTTGTTATGTGCTAAGAGTAAGGTCGCGCCAGTCAAAACTGTATGCACCATTCCGCGACTTGAGTTATGTGGCGCTTTACTAGGCGCACGGTTATATAAAAAAAATATAAGTTCATTGAGATTGACGTTCACTAAAGTGTTCTTTTGGACTGATTCCACCATAGTCATGGGCTGGATCAGAATGTCACCTCATCGTTTAAAAACGTTTGTCCAGAATCGTGTGTCACAAATAAACGAGCTTACAGGTGATGCAATTTGGTTGCATATTAACGGTAAAGATAACCCGGCTGATATTGTGTCGAGAGGTCTTCCTCTCAACGAGCTTCAAACTAATAATATGTGGTGGCACGGGCTAGCCTTCTTACAACAACTTAAATTCGATTATTCAAGCGATATTTCCATAGATAAAAATCAATTGCCCGAAGTAAAGGCACAACATGTTAGTATGGTTTGTAGCAATTCAAATAATAACGCTGGTCTAATAGATTTTAATAGATTCTCCACATTTAATCGGTTACGGCGAGCCACGGCCTATGTACTACGTTTTATAGGTAACACGCGTGCAAGTAAACAACATCGCAAAACCGGTTCGTTATCTGTCGATGAGTTAGACGCCTCAGTTGTAATGCTCGCACGGCTCGCGCAAATGCAATCATTTTACAACGAATATAATGATTTAACTAAGCGATCGGTGATAAAATCAAAAAGAATAATAGGTTTGAATGTTTTTCTTGATGAATTTAAATTAATACGGGTTGGCGGACGAATAAGTAACTCGTCATATTTCGATAATAATAAAAAACATCCAGTGCTATTGTGTAGTAAGCATAGATTTACAGTGTTGTTGTTTTCACATGAACATAAACAATTGCTGCATGGTGGACCTCAGCTCCTACTGGCTTGTGTGCGTGAGGCTTGGTGGCCGCTCGGAGGGCGAAACCTGGCGAGGAAAACGGTACACGACTGCGTCACGTGCACACGCATGAAAGGGAAGACCATGCAGCCTCTTATGGGTAACTTGCCAGCTGAACGCCTGGAACCCGGCTTCCCTTTTATGCGTTGCGGCGTTGACTACGCCGGGCCAATGATGATTTTGAACCGTAGGGGCAGGGGGGCTAAACTCATTAAGGGTTACATATGTTTATTTGTTTGTTTATGTACACGTTCCATTCATCTCGAATTAGTTACAAGTCTTTCAACAAAGGATTACATACTCGCATTAAAACGTTTCATATCACGTAGGGGTAAGCCAGCCGAGATAATGTCAGATAATGGTGGGAATTTTGTAGGGGCTGAAAAAGAATTTGTTTCGTTCCTTGAAAATAATAGTAAAGATATTAATGATTTCGCTTCAAATAACAATATTAAATTCAGCTTCATTCCTCCGTCTGCTCCTCATTTTGGCGGTTTGTGGGAAGCAGGGGTGAAATCGTGTAAGCACCACCTGCGACGAGTAGTGGGGGGCGCAAATCTTACTTACGAGGAATTCAGTACGGTGTTAACACAAATTGAAGCCATTCTGAATTCCCGTCCCTTAACAGTTCTGTCCACAGATCCGAACGACCTACAACCCCTTACTCCCGCCCATTTCCTCATCGGCCGGCCACTGACCGCTCCAGCCTGCCAAGACCTGACTGCTATACCAAGTCATCGCCTGCAGCGTTACGACGTGATCGAGCAGATGAGACAACATTTCTGGAAGCGATGGGCCAAAGAATATGTATCGGAGCTGCAGACGCGGACTAGATGGAAGACTCATCAAGATTCCATTACGCTCAATCAACTTGTTCTAATCAAAGACGATAACCTGCCTCCATTCAGATGGAAACTAGGAAGGATTATACGAATTCATCCAGGTGCTGATGGAATCTCAAGAGTGGCTGACTTACTCACGGCTTCAGGGGTCACACGCAGAGCGTTTTCAAAAATATGCCCGCTGCCAGTGCCGCTGTCAGTATCTGATGTGCCGTGATCCTGTTGGAACCTGCTACTTCCAAGGCCGGGCCTATGTTACCGCCTGCGCCATCTTTCGGCATTAAGAGGCAAGACTGCGACCTGAAGTTGCCGCTGACGGCGTGTTTGCAAACGACATCGACCAACCAGTGTCGAGCGTGCCGACCAATCATCGCGGAGCGTCGCCCACCAACTTCACACGAGAGATTTTTTTGTATAGATCGCGGGTGGCACGCGCCATTTTTTTTCTCTTCACAATTTTCTACGTTTTTTTTATTACCCTTTTTTGTTTTTTGATCCGTACGATTAAAACGATTGTAACTCGTAACAATAAATGTCTTTCTACAAGAATAATAAATCCGTTCATTGAGTACACCTACAAGACGAATCCAAAACACGAAAGGGAAGAGAGCAGCCCTCGTCCCGACTCGAGCATCGAAATTCAACAGTCAGATACCAAGATTTTGGTCTGGACTTTAAAGAGACTGTGACGTCTGAGTTTGTTTCGGCTTTTCTTATCAGAATAGTCAGATCGGAAACGCCGACCTCATCTAGTTTTAAAAAATATGATTGATGATTATTGGGATTACCCCTATTGATAGCTCACTTCACGCTCACTTCACCAAAATTATCACGGTGAGATTTTTACAGAATCGATCGGGTGATTTCTGGCGTCCGGAAACCAAAAATGATCGTGTGAAAGTGTTTGTACAAACCTACTTTTAATGAACTGTTTATTGAACAAAGCAACGGCAGAAAATTAAGAGGTACGGAAGGGATTAGGGAGGGATATATTTGATAAAATTAAATATTTGACTGTCCACTAATGATCACTTTATTATAAACCAAAGTAAAACATACCTACTCTTCAATCGCAAAAATACAAACCCACACTTAAATAGCAAATTACAATAATCTATACTAATATTATAAAGAGGAAAGATTTCTATGTATGTTTGTAACGAATTGGCTCAAAAAGTACTCCACCGATTTTAAAAATTCTTTCACTATTTGAATGCTACATCGTCACTGATTAATATAGGCTTTTTTAAATGCAAGAAAAAAATAAAATGTTTAAAAAATAAATGTCCACCCGTGCGAAGCCGGGACGGGACGCTAGTTATGTAATAAAATAAAGAAAATTGTTATAAAATCAAGAAAAAAACAAAGAGAAATGGGCACAGATGTCTTCTATATTTTGTTGGGATGTACAGACGAGAGACAAAATATCTATGGCATATCACCAAATATTCATTTCATTTTGTACAAGCAACATGCATTAATCAGCCTATAACGTTCCCACTGCTGGGACACAGGCCTCCACTCTGTGAGAAGGAGTGGGCCGTAATCCACCACGCGGGCCCAGTGCGGGTTGATAGATGTCACATGTCTTCGAATTTTTGGTTCTAGGACATGCCGATTTCCTCACGACGTTTTTCTTCACCGTTTTGGGAGCAGTGGTGATGAAATAATTTGTACAAACTAAAGCGCTTGTCTGGGTTCGAACCTACACCCTACAACTCGTAAGTCGCAGCCGTTACGACTGGGCCACCACTGCTCTCACAAGCAACATAAGGACCATGTAATAGGTATAACGGGAGATTTTTCTAGCTAGTTTTGGCAAATTCAAAACTACAGTTTATAGAGTAAAACGCTGAAGCATAAGTTGAATTTTAAAGAAAATAAAAATTAAGAATCTCACAACAATCACAGAAAAAAAAAAACTTAACACGGTACCCTAATCACACAACGAATACTATGCAATTACTAAATAAAATTGACATCTAGATTTCATATCTCTTGAAAACAGTAAAGAAAAAATAATTGGAATTAGGTACAGACGCGAGCACATCAAGCTACCCGTAACTCAAATTTTCCAAATCAACTTTGAACCTTTTGCTTTAGCGATAAAGTTGAAAATCTATTAAAGAGATTTGACAGATAGCTAAAGAAAGAAAAGAAGAAGCAGTAGCTTGATGTGCTGGCGTCTGTACTACAGTAGTTGTCAGTTTGAGTTTTTTTTTACTTAGTTGCCATAATTAAGTAGATTCTCCTTGGAAGCAATGATGCAAGGCCCTGAATTAAATTACAAAGATTTTGATAGAACGCGAACTCTGAACACCACATATCATAATAACGAAACCGGTAATGAAAATATACAAAGTTGATACGACAGAAAGGCTTTCCTTTAAACTGCTTATACTAGGTACCATTTTCAAGCTCTGTACCAAATATCATTTAAATTGAAACAATAGTTTAGTCGCAAATGATTTTTTAAGTTTTTGGCCCGTTTGAACATGATGTATTTTTCCTAACAGCTGATTATGTCTATAGGCATAGGTCATGCACCTTAAAACGATAAATCTACGATACGTTGTTGCCGCTCTTACGCAAGTCATAAGCAAATACGTCCTACAACAGAAAGTGACAATCCCATTAGCAAAACATCACGCGCGTAAAAGAAATAGAAATAGGTCAGTGTGTTGCTATTGCATCTTTGGTCCTTGCGAGGGGGGCCTCTAAAAACTAAAAAACTTGGTTTTTCAGTGCGCCAACGCTATCCTTCCGGGACGTATGTACGTTACGTAACACGGAAGTCCTGTGCCGCTATTGTTTTGTCGAACTCGTGCGCTGACAATTGTGATTTTGTTTTGTTATTGTGAATAGGACACTTCTTTCTTTTTTTTTATTGTGACAAGACACGTAACTTGCTATTATAATTATTTAGTGTTAGTGTTTTTTTTTTGTGATTTACTGTTTTTTATTGTGATAGGACACGTAATTAAACTTTGGTTGTGTGTGTGTATACCTAATTAAAGTGTTCAACAATGCCTCGTCTAACTTACACGGCGTCAGAATACACTGACATGATTTTAATTTACGGTGAATGCCGTGGAAACGCAGCATTAGCTCTGCGAACATACAGAGAAAGGTATGGTGACAGCCGCAATTGCCCTAGGAACGCCCGCACCATACAGTTGGCAGTACAAAGATTACGGGACAATAAACGTGTAGTGCCGCAACAGGAGGGAGTGCCACCGCGGCAAATACCCGCTGCATGGGACGAAAGAATATTAGATCATTTTTCCCGCAACCCGACAACGAGTCTCCACAGAGCCACCCGGCAGTTTAGATGTTGCCATAGAACCATCCACAAGGTTCTAAAACGTAACAAACGCAAACCTTATAAATATCGGAAGGTGCAAGCTTTGTTATCGAGAGACTTACCGATCAGGAACAGTTACTGCCAATGGCTATTAAATAAAACATCCGAAGACCGCCATTTCTTAACAAATGTAATATGGACCGATGAGTGTACTTTTACTCGGAACGGCATCTGGAATCGGCAAAACCTCCGGTACTGGAGTTTGGGAAATCCACACGTGTTTCGAGAATCTGAACACCAGTACAGATTTTCTCTCAATGTGTGGGCTGGTATCCATAATAATAATATTATCGGCCCTGTTTTTATTGACGGCACCCTTACAGCGGTGAAATTTTTAGATTTATTAAGTGGTCCTGTGGCCGAGTACACTGACCAACTACCTTTAGCCGTTCATCGCAAGTTGTGGTACCAGCTGGACGGTGCGCCTCCACATTCTGTGATGGCTTCCAGGGAGCGGCTCACAGAAATGTTTGAGCAGCAATGGATCGGTCGATTCGGACCTGTTCGGTGGCCACCACGATCTCCGGACCTCACTCCCATGGATTTCTTTTTGTGGGGGTACATTAAGGGTGAAGTGTATGCCTCCGAGGTAAATACAATTGTTGAACTAAAAAACAGGATTATTTTAGCATTTCATAAATTAAAGTGAAAAATGAAAAATTTAGTGTTTTTGTTGTCGGCGTACTTCAAAACTATCTAACATAACAGCCAGCGCGAGCGGAGGCCTAAGCCGCCGCCCGCGCCACCGCCGGCCGCCCGCTTCGACACGAAATAACACATGCCGCGCCCCGGCGCGCGTGCGACGTTGCCACTTTGTAAGGTCAGTCGCCAGGTCCAAGTTTCTATGAAATTTGGGTTTTTCCTTTACTTACAAAGGGTGGTTGCGTTTTACTCTGATTTGTAAGCTATTTAGTTTGTTTGAAAAAAAAAATTCTCATTTTTGGCGCTTTTTATTTTTATACCTTATCGAATTAATACTAAACACGTATAGTATACGTAGTGTAATTTAATGCCCCTCGGTCGTATCAACTCTGTATAATAAAATATCCACATTACAGTCAGAGTCATCCTTTTACAAGCTAAAATAAATGATATATACGAATCAATACTAATTAAAAACACAAATGCATAAACAAACACTTCAAAAAGCACACGAATATAATGAGAGTTTTCTGAATATATTCAAGACAGTATAAAATTCTGTAAACATCCAATATGATTTCAGCTGTTATTAACATGTTTATCATTGTTATAGGACCAGAAATTAGACACGTGTCAACTCAAAATAGCTGGCAGTTATTGATGACATTACACAATTATACAAATTATAATAAAGTTTAAAAGTTCCATTGCTACCTTTTCGTGACAGCCTTTTTTATTATTGTTTGTATATCGTATAAATTAATAATTAAGAGCTTGGTTTTTTTTTTTGGATATAGGGTGGCGACTGGCGGGGACATCGACGGGTGTCCTGTTACCATGGTGTTAGTATATGATTCTGAAACCCCTTTTTTTTTGGGTGAGAAATTATCAAATTACTTCTCCCGCTCTGGGCGAAGCAGGAGAGTGTGTCAGACTTTTACTGACTAAATCCCACCCGTGTTCTTTCAGTTGCCTGTACCAGGGCCACTGTAACTCTTTCGAACAACCCGCGATACTGGCCGGCATTGGCCCTAGCGGTCCCATCAATCAGTGCTGACATCTCTTTGAGGCGCGCCTTCATTTCGGGCCTGGTCCTTACCGGAAGTCTAGCTACATGATTTTGACCCCCTTTCGTTGAAATTTTACATCGGTTATTAAAAAATATACAGCTGTTCCATACATTTTGACTTTTCTATGAAACATATTTTTTTCCCATAACCTAAAATGTATACATCAGTGGGCTTAGAATCATCTGCTGGATTCATGATTACATAACCTGTATACTTATATTATGGTAAATATTTCCGAGGCATCTATATAAGATACAAACAGCAAAATCTATGAAAATTTGCAACACTGCAAACACGCACACTACACAAATATTAAACTAAAATTTGTTTATATAACATGATTAAACTGCAACATGACAACAATGTATGTAGCAGACAGCGACAACATCATAGGAAACAAGTACATTCCTAGAGAAAAAGTGCCAAATTTAATGACAATAGGATTTGTCGTAACTAAACGGTTTAGATCCTTTAGCTGTCTCGTTTCAGATTTTGCACGATCTGAAAATGAAAAATAAAATTAAATAAATCGTAAATATTACTCTGCAAAGGATTATCTGAGAAGTCACATTACAGGGCAGGAGGCCTTTCTTTCCTTTTTCAACTACACTCGGTCATGGAATAAATCATTTCTGTCTAAGGACATCAAGAAATCTTTTCCTGGACTTACAACGATGTCAAGAAAATTTATCCTACTAATATTATAAATGCGAAAGTTTGTGAGGATGGATGGATGGATGTTTGTTACTCTTTCACGCAAAAACTGCTGAACGGATTTTGATGAAACTTTACAGTAATATAGTTTCTACATCAGAATAGCACATAGGATACTTTTTATCCCGATATTCCTACGGGATCAAAACTTATGCCGGTGAAACGGCGGGGCGCAGCTAGTACTTTATATTTCAGCAAATAATTACAGAATTATGTACATGAGTAAATAAACTTACGATAGGACACTTCACACGCGAGAATTGCCAAAGCCTTGCTGAAAGTATTAAATTCATTTTGTAACTTCTGACCAGCAACTAAAAGAGTGAACGTAGCTGAGATGTGGTATATTAAAGCATACACGACGTTTGTTGATGCGAAACTTCTTTCTAAGTCCTGCAAATAATCTTTCCATTTTATTCTCTGTTATTTAAAGCTAGCGCAAGCGAGGAAGTAAAGCAAGCTGAGCAAGGAGTTTTATTGCCAGATACGGCAATTGGGTCCCAGGTTGGTTTTTCAATTAGGAATTTCTCAGTACTCATTCCCGTTAACATACGATCTGATAAAAAACTTGCAAATGCTAGACAAATAATGTTATTGAATTATGTACTTACTACAGTAAATTAACTTTCTAGTACGTTACCTTTTTGATAATTGCATTAAAAATTCCATACATTGAAGAAATACACTGCACCATGGCTATACCGAGGGAAAACAGCAGCTGAAAATAAAGTTAGTTTAGTTTACCAATTTTTAATTTACCAATTTTTTAATTTTTTTTTATTATGATTATGTACCACTACTACTATGTACCTATTATGAGAAGAAGTAGCATTGGTCTTCTCACTTTCGGTAATAAAACAATATTTTTCTGGCTATGTGAGTGCTACATACATTAAAAAACATACCACCAAATAAAGGCCAAGGATGTACCCTTGAAGAACTCCTGTCCATTTTTTAACTATTTATATTTATGGCTGATAATATTTGACCATAGAATGCTATTGTGTCATTATTTGGTCACAAGAGCATTAAAAAAAGTTCAGTAATTTTATGAGACAACTTTCATACTGCTATGTAACCTAAATAGAAATACTTTTCGTGGTCATCCTATCGAAGGCCTAACTCAGAGCAACAAAAGCTCACATCAGAACAATTTTGTATGCTGAAGTGGCCAAAGTGTGGAAACCACGTCTATATCAAAAGCTCGGGGTAGAATGATTTCCTATTTTTTTTTCTACCTGTATTTTGTAACGTGCGTTAAATTAAAATGAATTAAATACTCACCAATTCTTGATAACACACTGATATATTTTTACAGCAAGCCATAATGTGTTGATACTTTTCTGTCCAGCTATTTACTTTCGCGGGCCAATTAATGCATACCTCATTCGCGTTGAGACTGATTTCATTGGTTTCTTGCTCATTGCACTTTCTGAGTACATTATTTACAGAATTGTTCAAACATTTGAGGTAATCGTAAGTTCTACTTATTGCGCAATACACTACTAGATGTTCCAGCGTGTAGCGAATGTCTACCCATAGTTCATAGACGACCAGTACTAGAATGTCTTTCAAAAGATTTGTTTTCATTAAATACCAGTCAATGAGCCTTACCAGCAGAAGTATGACAGCCATGACAGTGAATACCACGAAGCCAACCAAACATCTGAATTTTAGTTTTTTCTCATAATTGTTAAATTGGGCTCCATCTTTGAAACATTCATGGAGCTTTCGCAAGTTCTCGTAGAATTTGCTGAAAGATTCCGAATTTACAATCCCACCAATAATTATTACGAAGCTCTTTAATAGTATCAGCAACTGGAACAGATCTGTCACCAACTTATCCTTATCGCTGTAGTCGAAATTAATGAAATTCGTCAAGATGACATTGTTTACGGTAATGGCTATAGAAAGGGATAGTTCAACGATTATACGCGTTACTGCTATAATCTTTTGACTTTTATCTAAACTCAAGTAGTTTCTGTACACACACATAAAATTTTCGCCATATATTAAAGTATAGAATAAATTCATGATGGCGACTGAAATGTCACACGTTCTAGAAAGATACGTTGTAACGAATGATGGAACGTGTGACCTCGTTAAACTTAATGTAGGAACATTTTCTTAATCATTTTAGGCACTTGCCTTTATGAAAAATAAACACGTCATGTTGTTAATGCTAATAAAATAGGAAAATATGAATGTAGGTACCTAGGTGACACTTCAAGGTTGGGTAGATGAAGATTAATAATGATATGATGTTTTACGTAGTATTGAGGGGCCCGTGGCTAAATAATAACAGCCGCACAGGTCGATCGATCAGGTTAAGCTACGCTTGCCACGGTTGGTCTGTGGATGGGTGACCATCTTAACATACAGAGACCATGCCTAGAAAAACATGTTAAGCCGTACTACCTTGCATCTTTCTAGCAACTATCCAGCTATTAACAACCTAGCCTGAGGCTCTACCTTATAATTGAAACTTAGCGCGGAAACCGCGCCGGTTACTGCTAAAGGCGGAATTATTAACACTATCCACATAAACCAAGCATGTCATAGTTTTTAAACCTATAACAGGCTGATCTCAATAAAACAAAATGTTATATTTAGTTATTTAATGTTAATAACATATTTTAAATTTTATTGTTAATTTGTGTCCTAGATAATAATATTTTATAGTTCTTGCTGTGCCCTACAGAGTCCATAATTGTACCTTAGCTATAAGCCATTGTAACACCTCTACTACATTATGGAATGCAAAAAAATATATGAATATGAATATGAATACTTGCACTGCGATACAAATGACTGATAGGAACTGACAGCTTTGGATGGCAGAGATGACAAAAGTTGTGCGCTTAGCGCACTTTTGGCGTCACAAATTGTATTACGGTATTTATCTCTCACAAAGCGACGCGCGTTTTGCTTGTGGTAACCAAGTGTATTAACACGCTCTGAACATCATCTGCCTAGCCTTTTCCCAACTATGTTGGGGTCGGCACACAACACGCGCTAACACGCTCTGAACTATGCGCGAAAACGAGCCGCGTCAGCACATGACACACACTCACACTTCCGACTCCGTCATTATCTCGGACGGTACCGAGAGCTCCTATGCTTACACACACATTCACAGCGTATTTGTACACTTGGTGACCACAAGTAAAGCGCGCGTCACGTCGTCAGGGAAAAATACAATAGCAGTGCCGTCGTGACGATTCCGTGATCTATGATTAGAAGGACTTGGCATTATTCTAAAAGTCGAAAATGAAATTTTTTTTCCTAAGTCCCTGTTTCGAAGAACTCCAAAGGAAATTAGTTTTGGACCTTATTTTCCTCTTTTCAGTCTAGACGTTTGATACATCCTAAACTGATTGCCCCGATGGTCTCGTGGTTGCAAGCACGACTGCTGAGCGTGGGGTCCTGGGTTCGATTCCCGGGTCGGACAAAGTGTTATTGAGTTTTTCCATTAGGAATTTCTTAGTAACAATCCGAAGTTTGGAAGTTGGCGGTTTAATACCCCCGTGCCCCGTGCCCGTGCCCCGTGCCCGTGCCCCGTGCCGTGCACATAAAGCCGTTGGTCCTGCGCCTGATCTCTCCCCGGTCATGTGGGATTGCCGTCCCATCGGACTATAAGAGTAAAGGAACAGAGAGTGCACCTGTGTCTGCGCACCCACTTGTGTACTATAATATCTCCTGCGTACCCGGCTAATCTCCGTTGAGATTAGCCACCGTGACCGAAATCGGTCGGGGAGGCTATTATTATTTACATCCTAAAGTATATAATTTATTTATTTTTCGTCAAATGAATTCGTGCTTTATACAGCGGCAGCGAACAGAAAATGTAAAAGCTACTGTTTTCTTAATAGTGTTTTAGAACAATTGGGTTTTTGAACCTCCTTTTCATTTTATAGAAAGAAATAACTGTGTCGTCGACCTATGAATGCCTAATTAAAACCGCGCCACGGTATAATTATATACAGTATTCCATCTTCATACAAACGGACGATGCGCGAGCTATGCCTACGCGCCTCGATCTCGGCATTCGCTCGGCAGGCAGACAGTCGCGACTGTGCTGCAGTGACGAACGGTCGGTGTGTTGTTTTTTTAACAATAACCGCGCGATTTTTTCACTAAAAATAAGTTCAAGTATGTACTTGAACTTACTTATTTAATATGACGAGTGGGATATATTGTGCTGTTTTTGGTTGCATGAATTCGTCAATAACGCATCCAGGAATAACTTTTTTTAGATTACCTGGAAACTCTGAAAGGTAAGACTATAAAATAATTTTACTATAATTTTTTTACTAGTAGGTAGGTACATAATGTGTATTTTTAATGGATAAGTATTTCCTTTTATCTCCCGAAAAAAACGATGTCTGGATTAATAAAGTGAATATTCGATTGATGACGCCCTCCAGAATGTCTTGCCAACCCCGCAAAACTACGACCAATTCGTTGAGATTGTGTCAACTAATTCCCGAAGATACATCCCAAGGGGCTGCAGAACTTCCTATATTCCAGGGCTGTCTACAGAAACCAGTGATCTACTAAGCCGATACGAAACACTGTATAACACCGACCCCTTTTCGGAGGAAACCACGCAGGCTGGAGAAGTGCTGCTATCAAAATTAGGTGAATCCAGGCGGGAGAGGTGGATCAACACTGTTACTAACATCGACATGACCCATAACAGTAAAAAGGCATGGAGCACTATAAGAAAGCTGACCAGCGAGTCTCCTCAACCAACCCCGCCAAGCCAAGTCACTGCTAACCAGATAGCCCACCAACTGCTTGTTAACGGTAAACTAACACGCCGCTCCAGCAAAGTCCCTAAGTCACAAAAACCCGATGGCGCTTGCGACGATATTAGCAAACCGTTCAACCTTTCTGATATCGTTACAGCGATTAGAGGTCTTAAGTGCGGCAAAGCCTCTGGAGTGGACGACATCTCAGTTGAGCAAATCAAACAGCTAGGCTCAGTTGCTGTGTCGTGGTTGCTGAACCTATACAACAACTGTCTGGAATCAGTTTCAATACCCCGTCTCTGGAGAAAATCAAAGGTCATAGCAATTCCGAAGCCAGGTAAAGCAACAGATGATCCAAAAAACTTTCGTCCGATATCTCTGCTCTGCCATACGTACAAACTGTTTGAGAGATTGCTGCTGAACCGACTAACGAAAGTTATTGACCCGAAGTTAATCCCGGAGCAAGCTGGTTTCAGACCCATTAAGTCTTGCTGCAACCAGACCCTCAAACTTGTTCAACACATTGAGGATGGTTTCGAAATGAGAATGGTCACAGGCGCTGTTTTTGTGGATCTCTCAGCTGCCTACGATACAGTTAACCTCAAACGATTGCTGTGGAAGGTGGAGACATTGATAAGCGATCAGAACTTTGTCCGAATACTCCGAGAGCTTCTCCACAATCGTCGGTTTCAGGTCCACTTTCTCTCGGAAAGAAGTCGTTGGAGAACGCAGAAAAACGACCTACCTCAAGGTAGTGTCCTGGCACCGCTTCTTTTTAATATCTACACCAACGACCAGCCGTCCAGCCCTAACACGTCCCGCTTCCTCTATGCCGACGATCTTGCCCTCACGTCCCAAGCCACCACCTTTGAGGAGGTAGAGGCCCACTTGTCAGGCGCTCTTGGTGACTTAGCCACATATTACTTCGCTAACTCACTCAAGCCCAATCCGAGCAAAACCCAGTCTTGCATATTTCATCTCCGCAATAAAGAGGCGGGCCGTCAGCTCAACATCGTTTGGGGTGGGGTGTCCATCGAGCACAGCAACTTCCCTAAATATCTTGGTGTTACCCTAGACAGGTCTCTTACATTTAGCAAAAACTGCAAGAGTATCAAGCAGAAGGTGCACACTCGCAACAGTCTTCTTCGTCGACTGGTCTCATCGAAGTGGGGTGCTGCGCCTGACGTTGTGCGGACTACTGGTCTGGCGCTATCTTTTTCTGCGGGAGAATTTGCATGCCCTGTGTGGAGTCGTTCTGCCCATGCAAAGCTGGTGGATACAGTTTTGAATGAAACGTGCCGGATCATCACTGGTTGTCTAAAACCGACCCCGGTACAAATGCTGTATCCACTAGCAGGAATAGCGCCGCCAGTAGTTCGCAGAGCGGTGGCAAGCTCTAGCGAAAGAGCCAAAATGGTCACCGACGCTCGACACCCTTTGCATGACAACATCCTTGTGCCACAAAGGCTGAAAAGCCGAAACAGTTTTTTAAAGTGTGTCGTCCCGCTCACTGAAGAACCATCACAAGAGAGACTGAAGTTGTGGCGAGACAGTGCTTCCTTACCCAAACCGTTCGTTCCACCCTCTGAAGTCCTCCCACCTGGACATGAGTTACCTTGGGTAACCTGGAAGTCTCTAAACAGACTCCGGACCCAGGTTGGCAGAAGCAAGGAAAACCTGTTCAGGTGGAGATTCATAGACGACTCCGCCTTGGAGTGTAAATGTGGTGCTGTTCCACAAACGATGGGACATTTAGTATCGTGTCCTGCGTGTCCAGTCAGTTGCACGTTACAGGAACTGATGGACGCTGGTGATGGCGCCAAACAAGTAGCCGAATTCTGGGCCGAGTCCATTTAGATTGCTATCGACACGCTAAGAAGAAGAACAACAACAATGACAAGAGTGAAATAGGTAGTTATAGGCGGTTCATGAATCATGATACGGTAGGTACTTACGCTTGTGTTAAAAACCTCGGGGCATGTGTGTTTTGTTTTGTTACTTTGTATAATTCAAAGTAAAGACGTGGTATTTTATTATTAATAATAGTTGTTTATTGTAAGTACTGTGTGTATGAATAATACTAGAAAAAATAAATTTGACCGTCTGTCTGTCACTAGATAGTTGAAATTTTCTCAGATTAAGTATTTCTGCTGCTGCTTTAACAACAGTTATACCACTAAAAACTTTTTTTTTCTCGGTATTAATAACGGCAACAACAGCTAGACTCATGAGATATTCACAGAATATTTAAATATTTGAGAGGGTTGTGATTTTAAAACATTCGTAGCCAGCTGTTCAGCTAGGCATTGGTGACCAAAGAATTTTTGTTTTGAGTTGTTGCGAGTAGGTACCTAATTTATAGAGCCGTTAATAAGCTGAGATAAAAAGTTATTAAAATTACTCATCAGCTGTTTCTTGCATTGTAGTTGAGTAGGTAGGTGTTGAAGTTTGTAAAGATTGGAGTTCTCCACCTTGTCCATGTTTCCCAAAACAATTTTTAATTAAGCTTTATATTAGATTGCGGATTTTTTATACTTTAAAATTTAATAATAAAGCGTTTCGTACGTCTCAGTCAAGGCGCAAATATTTTTCGGTCGCAAATTTATAAGACCGATTTGTTATTCAAACATAAACATGGTTTTTTAATTAAATCTACCAATCAAAAAACAACATGCATTTTTATTGAACACTTCCTATTCAATTCACAAAGTACTTATTTTATTTTTTTATATAAAATAAAGTATATTTACAGTCACAAAACTAAATGGAAACACAAAGTAGGCAAATGTAATTCAAATGCTGGAGGCGGGCAGCCCTATTGCATGTTTACGTACCGCGCGGCTGTAGGCATTTATGTCCAAGATACGGCCGAGTTACAATACTGTATATAATTATACTGTGACCGCACTGTTGGAATTTCCACCCTCAGCTCAGTACCAAAAGCTGAAAATCCATCAGCGCACTTTTATTTAGGCATTTATTTAGGTGTTGTTTTGTGTGAAGTCTTGTGAAAATGGCATCAGTCTCCGGGTAGAACAGGCAATGCTTACGCTGATTCTGAAAACCTATATTTATTACGGTCGCGGTTTACCTTACCACAGTTCCATAGCTTTAAAATTATGTGTCAGTAAACTTGTGGTTACTGGAGTAAAAGCAAAAATTAGGGTTAAATATTAAAACAACTGATTTAGTTTTTTCCCCCTTATTATTCGCATATGGAACTCGAACACAACTGTCCAAATGTACAAACTATTAATTTTAACGAGGGTACAGTATTATATATTATTACTATACATACAACTATCACACACTATTATATACAGTCTGTCAAGAAAGTCATGAAAATAATGTTTTGGGAACTACTGCTGTTCCTAATACTGGCAACACTGAAGAATTGCCGATCTGAGTACCTCAACTGTCAAATCGTAGCTTTGTGATTGATATTTTAGAATACTTTTGTGTTATTTCGAATGTTTTTAATTGTCTGACCGTATAAAGGCAAAAAATGAATCGGAATGTTTATAAGAGCGGTGCGAGGCAAATTATATTTAAAGTTTTTCAAGAGTGTTTGGCAGAATTTCAAGCTGGGACAAGCAAAGCCGATGTTTACGGTCGAACAGGAAAATTAACCGGTACGTAATTATATGTTAATGTTAAACACAGTAAAAGAAATATATACTCTTGAAAATCTTCTGTTTTTAAGTATAATTACCCGATTTTTATCATTGTTTATATTTCGTTGAGGTTATAAAATTACCTACGATTTATTATACTACCACTCAACGGTTTTGATCTTTTTGTGTTAATTATTTAGATGTGATTAAGGTATTTGTTATTTAACATGTCTATTGATTTCAGGTGTTTCCGAAAGCACAATTCGGCGGATAGTGGACGAAGGCATGAAGAATGGAGGTAATTTTGTAACGCCTGGAAAACACAGGAAAGGGCGACCTATAAAACACATCGATGATTTCGATCTATGTGCCATTCGTCAGAAAGTTCAGTTTTTCTATACAGTGCAGAATGAAGTTCCAACATTAAGAAAACTATTGGCAGTGGTGAAGGAAGATTTAAATTTTGATGGCAGCTATGAACTCCTTCGAAAAGTTTTAATTTCAATTGGCTTTAAATATAAGAAATGCCAATCAAATAGACTAGCTCTCATAGAAAAACCAGCAATTGCTTCAAAACGTGAGTATTATTTAAGGCACATCCTTGAAAACAGAAGACTGCCTGCAGAGCTTCAAAAAAACATTATTTATTTAGATGAGAGCTACATACACGAGTCTTACAAAGTAACTAAATGTTGGCAGTCTACTAATATTGCTGGTGTCCAACAAAATGTTTCTAAAGGGAAAAGGTGGATAATTGTACATGCTGGAAGTGAGAAAGGTTTTGTGCCTAATGCACTTTTAATATTTTCTGGTAAAAACAAGCAAGAAGATTACCATTCCGAAATGAATGCTCAAAATTTTATAAAATGGGTAACTGAAAAGTTAGTACCCAATATATGTGAACCATCAATAATTGTGATGGATAACGCACCAGCGTTATCCATCACATTATGGATCACTCCATTATAACAAACAAGGTATAGTAATTTTTCTTTTATTACGTTATTATTACCCATCCTTTTTTAATTTGAAATTGAAATTAAACTACTAAATTTAGTTTATTTTTTTGCCCAGGCTCCTACATCTGCATCCAGAGTTGATGAAATCAAATTGTGGCTTCTTGAAAATAACATTCCATTTGATGAAACATTGCGGAAACCATCCTTATTGATGCTTGTAAAAAAGCACAAACCTGAACCGATATACTACATTGATGAACTTTTAGGTGCACATGGTCATACAGTGGTAAGACTGCCTCCTTACCATTGTGATTTAAACCCAATTGAATTGGTTTGGGCAATAGTAAAAAGGCGAATTGCACAAAAGAATGTTTGTGGTCAAAATGTTGAAAAGTTGGCTGAAGAAGCATTCCAGTCAGTGACTCCACAAGAATGGAAAAACTGTGTTGACCATGTCATCAAAATTGAAAAAGAATATTTTGCCCGTGGAGGAACTCTCTATGATGATATAGACAGATTTGTCATCTCAGTGAGCGATGATAGTTCTAGTGAGTCAGAAGAGTCGGAAGTGGATGAATTTAATCATGCAGGTGTTTCAGGCAACATTTCAGGAGTCGAATATCTCGACTCTGATTATTTGAACTCGGATTAATAAAGAAATATTTAATAAACTCTTATTTTTTTTTTTGCAATTGCGCTGATATCAATATTCATTTATTTATTTATTTATCACAAAATTCCATCAGCGTCATGTTGAGACGAACTTTGCATTTTGTGGTAGATAAAACCACATGTGTGTGGTAAATGAAAGCACGAAAACAAGGGTTGGGCAAAACAAATATTCATAATACACACACATCTATTATTTTCTAATTTACATGTATATATAAAATCAGATAATTAACATCACAAACAAACTACAGAATACATAAATATTAGGCACCAGTTAAAATTTAATGTCATTTGAATGGAAAGTAGTAGGATGAGGAATGTTGTTCACCACTAACAATGAAAGTCAAAACTCTTTTTTTACACTCTGAGTGTCAGATAGTTAGACGAGTGTCAGATATCTGGCAGGTTACCTACTTGACAGTAAAGAGACCATAATAATAAATTAGTAATTAAGTACTATTTCATAAAAAGAAAAGTATCAAAAACTTTCGGTCAAAATTTATAGGGATACCATACAATTGATAGTGGTGCCCTCCCTTTTTTTCATGACTTTCTTGACAGACTGTACTAACTCACACACACACACACTATTATTATTGGTATTATTATACTTTTATCTTAAAACTATATTTACTCTATAATAATATAATTACTAATAGAAAACGTAATAAGTATTAGTTACATGGTGTTAGATGAACAAATGCATAACAGAGATCATAATATTAAACACAATCAAATAAATATATGTATAAAATAATCAGCCATTCATGTTCCCATTGCTGTGACACAGGCTGCCTCTGTGTGAGAGGGAGTGAGCCATAATCCACCACCCTGTGCGGGTTGGTAGATGACACATGTCTTCGAATTTTTGGTTGTACGACATTCCGGTTTCCTCACGATGTTTTCCACTAGGTACCGTTTTGAGAGCAGTGGTGATGAAATAAAGTACACAAAGTAAAGCCTGCTTGGAACCCACGACCAACATTTCGTCCGTCGGGCCGATACCACTGGGCGTCCACTGGAATATTGATTAAATAACATGATTGAACTGCAACAGAACTATGACATAGTTGACAGCCAACGTGAGTATAACTGGCAGCATATACATCCCAGCTGAAATGTTGGGCAATAACATGATCTCTAGCGGATTCTTTTTCATCAGACGTATGAAGTCCTTTGTCAGTTTCATTTCAGCTTCGACAGAATCTGAAATAATTCACATAATTTTGAATACATGAATGTTTTCTCTCGAAACATTAATCACGCATGTAATGCTCGAAAGATTAGGCAGATTAGAGAAGTACGTATATATGACCCATATTTCGCCAGTTATTTTTAAGTCCCATAATATAACCCGACCTGAGAATCGAACCCAGGACCCCATGCTCAGTGATAGCGCTTGCGATCACAACACCAACACGACAGTTTTTGGAATGATTGCTATATATATAATGTATTTATTTATATATATATACATTACTAGCTGACCCCGCAAACGTCGTTTTGCAAAAAAGAAAAAAATATATATAGTAGCCGATTCTCAGACCTACCTGATATGCACACAAAATTTCATACAAATCGGTCCAGCCGTTTCGGAGGAGTATGGTAACTAACAGTGTGACACGAGAATTTTATATATTAGATAGATATATATAGTAATAATGTGAAAGTAACTTTGTTTGTTTGTTACGCTTTCACGCTAAAACGGCTGAACGGATTTGGATGAAATTTGGCATGTGGGTAGATCATGACCTGGAGAAGTAGATAGGCTACTTTTCATCCTGAATCGCAGACGAAGTCGCGGGCAACAGCTAGTTATTTATAAAACATTGTTTATTTATTAAATTAGTTATACTGATTGTGGTCACATTACGAACCTACGCACACACAAAATCTCACAGGTATAGGGGCCTAGCGTAATGTATACTAAGTCCGTTTTAGTTTGTTTTGATTACACAGCGAAAGTTTAACTGTAATTGATGTAGTTTACATTACCTATATTCAAAATGACAGAAATCGATTCAGTAAACGATTCTGAACAAACTACTTTCATAATGTGAATTAATTTATTACTTACATTTTGTATAAATTTTCAAATATCTTACCAATTATTAACATTGTATTATAAAGTCGAGCCAACACTCTGTGGAACTTCCTCCCTTGGTTACGAGCCAATTGTCCAGCAAAAACGGGCAAGAGCGTTACTGATGCATAATTAAAAAAAGCAATTATCACTTTCTTCAACTCAAATGTGTATAATCCCTTCTAAAATTAACAAAAAAAAACAACATTTTTATTTTGCCATACGCTAGCTTTTGCACCTTACAATTATCATCTGTCTTGTCATTTCTTAACTACGTTGGAGTTGGCTTCCAATCCAACTGGCTGCAGCTAAATACCGGGATTTTACATCAAGCGATTGTTATCTGATATCCACACCCAGTTACCTAGTAAGTAGCATGTGTAACGTTTAGGGCTTCGCAGGTAGGCCGTGCCGATAAGAGGAAATGCGGGCGGTCTTTTCTCCATAGAAACGCTCTCGCGTATTTTCTTTCTGGTTAATGACCATAAAGCAATGATTTTTTACAGAATAGTAAATAAAGTCAAAGTCAAAGTCAAATCATTTATTTCAAATAGGCACTTAAAAGGCACTTTTGAACGTCAAAATTAAAAATTAAAAAATAGAATTGATTCTAGTCGCCCATTCCAAAATGTAGTTTTCGTGTGGAGAAGAATGGGCAAGAAACTTCACCGTTACTCTTTTAAAATGTTTTACAAGTTTTTGTATACATTCATTATATAATTATATGTGAAGACGATGCACCTAAAACAAAATTTAATCTACCAAAAATGGTAAAAGAATTAAAAATACAACAGACTGGTAAATCAATTATGTGATAGATACATGGTGCTCACATATTTACAAAGATTGTAAAATTTTACTAGTATTTTAAAAAGTGTGTGAGTTACATTTGTCACAGAATGTAAAAAACAATGTATTTAAAAAAAAAATGTGTATGTATAAATTAAATTAGCAACCAGTTTGATGTTGTCTAGACTCTAGATTGTCCTATGGAGCAGGACCAGCATGTTTCCAAACATTGTTATCTTGGATATAATCCTCCAATTTGTAATATCCTTGTTTACAAAGTGTACTTTTAATATGAGTTTTAAATTTTCTTTCATTTAATTGTAAAATATCAAAAGGTATTTTGTTGTAGCATTTAACACAGTACCCCATAAAAGATGTTTGCACTTTAGATAATCTGAAAAAAGGTTGATCTTTATTTCTAGTATTAAAATTATGTCTATCACTTATTTTATTAAAAAGATGTTGATTTTTTCTTACATACATAATATTTTCATAAATGTATTGACAAGGTACCGTCATAATATTAACCTTTTTAAATAGTGGGAACTATTTAAAAAAGTTAATATTATGACGGTCACGGTCGGTAAGAGATTCACGGCGACGTAGATTGTAAATGGCTCTGACAGCTCTCTTTTGCAAAATAAAAATGGATTCAATATCAGCAGCCCGACCAGTAAAATGCCATATGACATAATACTGTGGAAGTAACTAAAATAGACCAAACGCGCGGTTTCTACATCTGTTAACTGTCTTATCTTTCTAACAGCATAAGCGGCCGAGCTTAGCCGCCCCGCAATAGATGCTCGATGAATATTAACTACTCGTATGTCCCTATGTTTTTCCTTTTTGATGATACATATTTTTGTATGCACTAGAACCCTCAAAAATGCCGATTTAAACCGCTGTCAACAGAGGCCTAGTGAACAAATTTGACAACCATTAATGAATAAAAAAACATAGGGACACAGTATTTATCTTTCTTATTCGGTTTATGAAATATCTTTTTAATTGGTCCAATATTGAAGGAGAAAATAAGCGAGAGCCAAATCTCGAATTATGACTTTTTACTTTGGCTTTTTCAAAAGTCTTTCCGACCGCATTTTTTCTTAACAATTAGGTAGAGAGAGAGAGAGAGATAAAAGAAAATAGTAAGATACGTGAATACATACACGGTAGCTGGGACATCGATGCGCATTCGAAATTTCCGTCGTTTATTAAACAAAAAAAAAACAGCTGTTCCCTACATTTCTTGACCGCGTAGATCGCACCGCGCGTACTTTTCTATAAAAGAGCTGATTTTGTTTTTTGATGACCGACTCAAATTCTACGCTAGGGGGGTCTTCTAGAATTATGAGCTGAATTCATGGTTTCAGTTTGCGCTTCAGCACAGCGTACGTTACAGGCAATAGTGCAGACGTCCCTTAGCATGGTCGTAGAACCTTAAAAGTGCGTTTTAGTTGCAGTACAAGACAAGCAACTGCGTGCGATGTCTTTGCCTTATAGCCCCCTTAGCGACCAAGGAACGGTATGGAAGGCAGGATAGACTGAAGCTCACAGCGGTACACATCGCAGCGGTTTACAGGAAAAAAGGTTGAAAAGCAGCGTGGCACAATGATATATAAAACACAAAAGGAGAACAGCAATCATTGCTGATGGCACACTAAATAGCTTAGAGCACATTGTACATACCATAGCTAATAATGATGAACTCATCCTAGATCAGGGCACACAGTCTAATTCCAGAGGGTTCTCCACAAGCGCCCGCTTGCTTAGCGTGTAGCACTGATATGCCCGAGTAATGTCAGGTAACTAGTGATGCGCATGCACATGTGAAGCCACAACGTTACACATGATACACCTTGGTGAGACTAATCTTCAACAATTTGATACATTCTTTTCTATCCAGAGACCATGTAAAATAATCAAGCCTTTACAAGGTGATATAATGACTTATTTTTTCTTAGATGTTCTTATTTTATTGTGAAATCCACTTCATTATACCTACATCTTCGATAAAAAAAAAATCTCGAAAATTTTAATCCAGATAGGTAATTGCACAATACTTACATTTGAACAAATCTGGTAAATCATCAAAATGTAGTTGGGCATTGACAAAATTAGCGAAAAGAAATACTGAAACATAAGAATTCAAATTGAGCTAACACAATAATGTAACATACGATATCTAGAGCAGCAATGAATTACAAAAACGATTAACAAATACAAGTACCTACCTGGCGTCCAAAGCATAGTGTCACTTTGTTGCAACAATTAGATAAATCGCGATACAGTTCCACCCATTCTTGAATCTGTTCTCTTGTGATATCAACTTGCTCATCCGAACTAATCTCACATCTCTCTAGTCTCTCCCGAACGGCTGATATCAATGAACTCAAGCTTTTGGACAAGTTAACGACTATCATAATGACAATAAATGACATTATTTGCTGATAAACAACAGTAAATCTTATAATCATTTGAGCTGCAAAAATAAGAGCAACAAGAAATTCATTCATTTCTTTGAATCTTTTCATAACGTCTAATGATCTGATGATAACGAAGGCAAGAAATAATAAAGTAAAGATTATAGTGGACCAGTATATTTTCTTTAGGGATTTTATTAATTTTATGTCATATTTAAACCAGTCAGAGAGACGACTGACACTTCTATAATATGACATGAAGGCATGGCTGTAACAGATGCCGGTCACGATGGATGACAGAGAGTTTATATAGGCTGCAGCGGCAAAAACACAATAAATGACATTCACTTGATCAATTACATCTCCTTGTAACAAGTAATACACTTTAAAAGTAATTACAATAGAGTACAAGATGGTCTGGAAGAATATTTTGAAAATAATTAAATATTTCGTTATCTTCTCCTGGTTACAATATTTCCTGTGTATGCCTAACAAAGTTTCCAGAAACAATAATTTGTTCAACCACTTTATAGCAGACATTTTTATTTGTAGTTCTGTTCTCGTTGACGACGATAAAGTAATGGTTATAATGGACGGAGGCATAACATTACGTTATTTTAATTTTCTTATTATGTACTCGTAAATAAAAATTGTGTTGACTTAATTTCAACGACACGGCGTTATTAAAGATGTTTGGCTTATTTATTTTCTTCATCAATACTCCAATAGCGCCTACCTACATTATTGAATTAACAGCAAGGAAGCAGACGGCCTTGTTTATGGTAATACTTCTTTTAATCGTTCGTATGTTATTTTACTGGCGTGTAATCAACTTCAACCTCGTTTATCCAGTACTGGCGTGAACGTGAGCTTCGATAACATTAACTATATATATTTCTACTAGCAACACTACTTCAGGCTTTAATACTAAAAGGTCGCCACAGTTTTGGGCCTCGGTCTTTTTATGTAAATATTAGCATGAAAAAGTTACAAACACCTAAACGTGTTTGCAAACTTTAACGTAACTATTAAAAAGCCGGGCCAAGACTCTGTGGGAGTTCACTCCTTGGTTACGAAAAATTTTTGCAGCAACAATTGGCAACATCAGTAATGAATAAATAAAAACAAATACCATTTTCTTGAACTCATTGATATCATCATCATCATCATTATCAACAGCCGGAAGACGTCCACTGCTGAACGAAGGCCTCCCCCTTAGACCACCACGCCGAACGACAATCCGCCACTTGCATCCATCGGTTGCCCGCGACTCTCACGATGTCGTCGGCCCACCTAGCGGGAGGCCTGACTACGCTGCGTCTTCCGGTTCGTGGTCGCCACTCAAGAACTTTTCTTCCCCATCGGGTATCAGTTCTACGAGCGATGTGGCCTGCCCATTGCCACTTCAACTTGCAAATTTTAAGAGCTATGTCAGTGACACTGGTCCTTCGTTGAATATCCTCGTTCCGGATTTTATCACGCAAAGATACTCCGAGCATAGCTCTTTCCATTGCTCGTTGAGTGACTCTTAGTCTCTCTAAAAGGCCAGCAGTTAAAGACCACGTCTCAGTGCCATATGTCATCACTGGCAACACACACTGGTTAAACATCCTAATCTTAAGGCACTGTGGGATTCCCGATGAGAATATTTCACGTAACTTCCCGAACGCTGCCCATCCAATTTGGATTCTTCAGGCGACCTCTTTCTCAAAGTTAGACCTACCTAGCTGAACAATCTGTCCAAGGTAAGTATAATGGTCTACAACTTCGAGAGTATTGTTCCCAACAACAACCGGTATGGGTGTATGGACATTCGACATGATTTTCGTCTTGTCCATGTTCATTTTAAGACCCACCTGTTGGGAAACGCTACTGAGGTCAATGAGCATAGTATTAAGGTTCTCCAACGACTCTGCCATGATGACTATATCATCGGCAAAACGAAGGTGAGTGATGTATTCGCCATTGATGTTGATGCCGAGTCCGTTCCAGTTCAAGAGCTTGAAAACGTCTTCCAATGCGTTCGTGAACAGTTTCGGAGAAATAACGTCTCCCTCTCTCACGCCTTTCTGCAATTGGATTGGTTTTGTGCTCTCTTCCTGAAGTCGGATGGACATGGTGGCGTTTCTATACAAGCACTTCAACACTTCGATATACCTATAGTCGATATGACATCGTTGGAGGGACTGCAATACTGCCCAGGTTTCGATTGAATCAAAGGCTTTCTCATAGTCCACGAACGCTTGACACAATGGCCGATTATACTCCTCTGTCTTCTGTATAATCTGGCGGAGCGTGTGTATGTGATCTATGGTACTAAAACCTTTTCGGAAACTGGCTTGTTCGGGAGGCTGGAAGTCATCAAACCTGCATCATTGATATCCTCATTGATATCCCCGGACTAAAATATATGAAATTAAATAATGTTATAAGAATTGGTAGCTTAAAATACAAAAAAACATTTTCAACACTTGCTCGTAAAGTGGCTCTTAATGAACCGCTTTTAGGTCCATAATGCAGTGTATTAAACACGCATGCTTTTTACTTTATGTTACCACACTAGTAAGGTTATGCCACAGATAACTATTTGCGAGTCGGACACATGCGCTTTTTTTTAATCTCATCAAAGAGATTTCATGCCAAAAGGAATCCGCGGGCCATATTTCACTTTTTCTTAAAGGTTGAATTGTTCTTGATCCCAAAATGAACTAAAATTTACTGGCGGCATTACCACGTTGTATGGCAATGCTTAGCCTTTGGCCAAGGTAAAAGCCAGCCCTAGGGTCACGGGAAGTGTCAACCAGCCGTTTCAAAAAAAGACCATGAGCACTCGCCCCCCGGAAACCCCAAACGGCTCGAAAATATAATTTCCGATAAGGTTATTATATTTTCGCCACTTGAGGTTTTCCGCTACTGCTGTTTCGGCCCTAAATTAACTTATTTATGGAAACATACTCATCATTTAGATAAAATTGACCAAATTATCAAGCATACACTTCGATTTTAAATGTGGACTGAACTTGGGCAAAATCTACTCTTCCCATTCGTATGGGGGTCTCGGCGTCCGCAACATTTCTAGTATTAGTTTACCGGCTTTCATATCCTCGGTCCACGGCATAGATAAATTAATCAAGAAAATTCTAGCCTTCCCACTGATTAATTCTGATGTGTCACGTTTCACCGAGGCTATGGATGCCTGGAGACCCGCTTGCCCGAATACAGATCCACCCGACAATCCATCTTCCCAGAGACAGTGGGATGAGCCGCTCTGCACATTGTTGTGTGTGTGTTTGACGAAGGTAGTGCGTGAAACCAGACCCAACTCCTACCTACCCACAGCCAGCAGGCGCGCACGTTCCGCAGTAGTACAGGACGAGTCAAGTAAATTGTTCTGTACTACTCTGCAGAGCGGCTCATCCCACCGTCTCTTGGAAGATGAATTGTCGGGTGGATCTGTATTCAAGCAAGCGAGTCTCCAGGCATCCACAGCCTCGGTGAAACATGGCACATCAGAATTTATCAGTGGGGAGACTAGGATTTTCCTGATTAATTTATCTGTGCCGTGGACCAAAGATATGAAAGCCGATAAACTAATACTAGAAATTTTACGGACGCCGACACCCCCGACACCCCCTTACAAATGGGAAGAGTAGCTTGTGCCCAAGCTCAGTCGTCCATGGCCACATTTAAAATCGAAGTGTATGCTTGATAATTTGTTCAATTTTGTCTAAAAGATGAGTGTGCTTCCATAAATGGTAAGCACGAAGGAAATAAGTTAATTTAGGGCCGAAACGGCATTAGCGGATTAAGGTTTTGGCCGAATGCATATTAATTTGGAACAATCTTTCCGAAATGTCATTGAAATTTTGGATTTTTTCCTCAATAGAAATGGAACAGGAATTCTCAAAGATTGGAGACCCAAGAAGGCGAAGAGAGCTTTTTTTCAATAATTTTGATTTCTGGAGATACCTAATGCGTTAAATTTGGGAAGTGCCAGGTGTCTGTCAGTACTGTCCGCTAAGTATAGTTCACATTTTGAAAGATTGAGATCAAGGCCAATGGAATGAAGTAAATTTTTTAAGAATTGAAGGTCATCTAATACAGTTTCTACATCGCCTCCCAAGGTTCCATCATCGAGATACCAAACTTTACAAATTTAGCTGTCGACTAATTGGGTGAATGGCTAAACTAAAAATCACTGGTCCAAGGGAGTCACCTTGTTGACAGCCAACAGCAGATTCCAAAACGTTGTCCCGATACAGTAATTTAGAAGCCATGTCTGTTATTGTTATTGCCAAATGAAACTATAAATTTAGGGTACCTATTTCTTTTCTAGTTTCTGTCAGCAAGGTGTCCCTATTAACAGAATTGAAGGCATTCTTTATGTCAATCTTCAGGATACCTCTTCTTTTCCAAAATTAAGCTAGATTTACAAGGCGTGTACGGCAGCCTCATAGCCCCCTTTGGAGCCGTAACCTAGCTGCAGGGGCTGAATTTTTTCCGAAACAACCTCACCATAAAATTGACAGCAAGTTTTGGCTGTCATAAGTCGGTAAGTAGTGTCCACGGCAATGGGCTGAATGCCGCCATCCTTCTTACGCAGGGCGCATAGATTGGCCCTGTATAGAACGTCGATGACAGCTTCGTTCACCTTGCCGGAGTTAGATAGATAGATTTTTTAGACAGTAATTTGTTAAACCACTTTATTGAAGACATTTCGTTTATAATGTTGTGTGTCTCGGCAACGTTTAATTAACATAAACTAAATGGATTTCTACTAGCAACACTGCTTCAGGCTTAAATTCTAAAAAATCACCACAGTTTTGACGGCCTTGGTCTTTTTATGTAAATGTTAGCGTAAATTACAAACGTCCAGTCGTGTCGGCAAAGAAGATGGAAAACGGTGGGCCCAAATGTAATGAGATGATCTAAAAAAATGGTCATATTTTTTATCTTGTAATATGAAAAATCACCTCAATTATCAATCTGGAAGCAGAGAAATATGAGAAAGATAGTTTTCCTGAGATTATCGATTGAGTAATCCATTACACAGTTAATTAACTCAAAGTAATTAAATGCACTATATATAATATATATACTTATCTATCTAAACTTATAATAAATCTGTAGAGAGGTCAATTCTGTACATGAAATATATTTCCAAAATAACTATCAGCGGGTGATTAGTGATCGATACTGACGCCAAAAATGCAATCAGTAAAATTTTTGTCTGTCTGTCTGTCTGTCTGTCTGTATGTTCGTTATAGAAACAAAAACCACTCGACGAAACTTGGTACAATTGTTCTTCATACTCCTGGGCAGGTTATAGTATACTTTTCATCACGCTACGATCAATAGGAGCAGAGCAGTGAAGGGAAATGTTGGGAAAACAGGATTTCTTTTTAGGTGAAGTAGTAATAGGTTAGTAGTAGTTAGTTAGTAGTAGGTAAGTATTGGTTAATTTATGTTCAGTTTTTTTTAATATTAAGTAGGTAAAAGCGTAGGTACTTTTATTAACTATAGGTATAGGTATTATTAATTATAGTAGTTATAGGTATTTAGTTTTAAGTGAAGTAGGTTTTATTATATATTATTTTATATATTAGACGTAGTTATATATTTTTAGTTATTCAAGCCCCAAGCGGACGCCGGCGTCCGCCCGCTATTGTCTTGAAAAACGCGTTGAATGAGAAATACGCGTTCGCAAGAATCGGCAGAAGAAAGAGCACATCGGTTAAACTCTATGAGAGTTAGTGCCTCAATTTCCGGAAGTCATTATTCCACGCGGACGAAGTCGCTGGCAAAAGCTAGTATGTAATATAGTGCATATAATAAAACATTTTCTAATCTTTGACTGGTTACAATAGTTCCTATATATTCCTAGTAGGTTCTCTATAAACACTATATAGTTCAAAAACTATAATGGAGACATTTTTTTAGGGTTCCGTACCTCATAAGGAAAAAACGGAACCCTTATAGGATCACTTCGTTGTCCATCCGTCCGTCCGTCCGTCCGTCCGTCCGTCCGTCCGTCCGTCCGTCTGTCAAGACGGTTTTTCTCAGGAACGCGTGGAGGTATCAAACTGAAATTTATATCTAATACTTAAGTCTACTGTCCCTTGGAGCTGTGAAAAAATCAAACTCCTAAGTCAAAGCAATCAAAAGATACAGCCGTTTATGCCGCAAATTTCCGCAAATTTTCGTAACTAGCACGGGAATCAAAACCTATAGGGTACTTCCCGTGAACTTAGAATCTTGAAATTTGGTGCGAAGTAACGTCTTATAGTACAGATAAAGGATAAATTGCGAAAACCGTAAATTTTTAGTTCAAATTCAAATTCAAATATTTATTGCTCAACACAGTACATTTTTTACATTTCCAGATGTTAAGTGAATGCGTAGTCCACTGTATCGTACCAATTCAGGCATGCAAAATTCATAATTATAGTTATACAATTTCATAGAATCCAATTAATCCATTACATAATGTCATACATTCAAAAGCAATACTTGTACAATGTTATAAATTCAAATTAAAAACAATAAGTAAACAATGTCATATATTCCAAATAAAAGGTCAGAGTATTAATGACAAAATAATTAGGGAATTTACCAATTTATAATTTTTCATGCGTTGTATTATTAAAATTATTATTCAAATTAAAATATATTACGTTATATAATTGCACTTAGATAGAATTAAGCATAAATAAATCGGACATTTGACATATCCAATATTATTATTAATTTAACTTGTCTGTTAAGAATTCACCAATGGAATAGTACGCTTTTTTAACCATATGGTCTGTTAGCAGTCTTTTGAATTTATTAACATCATTCTCAAGTCGTATAGTCTTGGGTATCATATTATACATTTTTGGGGCCATTCCCAGAAAACTTTTTGCATATAATGCTGTTTTATGAGGCACAGCGTGAATTTTGTCCCAGTGACGTTTACTAGTCAGGGTTTCAAATAAACATAAGTGTTTTTTAACGAACATTGCTACTTCAAACGCGTATAGAGATGGAAAAGTCATTATTCTTAGGTCAATAAAGTGTGGTCTACAACTATCAGTAGCTTTTATTTGGCACACAGCCCTTAAACACTTTTTTTGGGCCTTAAACACTAGCTCCCTATCCGTTGAATTTCCCCAGAATATTATGCCATAGCGTAATGTAGAAGACACGTATGCATGATATGCAGTCAGTACGGTTTCGCGACTTGCTATTTTACTAAGATTATGCAAAGCGTACTGGAACTGATTTAGTCTTTTTGTTATAAATTCAATATGTTTACTCCATTTCATATTCTCGTCTATATATAGTCCCAGGAATTTTGTGTGCTTTGTTTCTTCTATCGATTTGTCAGCGTATTTTATATTAAGTTTCTCGTGATTCATTCTTTGTTTAAATGACATAACATAAGTTTTATCTAAATTTACATTAAGATTGTTATTATTTAACCATGTTATTAACCTGTTTAGATTTAGATTTATATCCATTTCATAACTATGTGAATCCCTATTTTGTTCTGTGAAAATAATTGTACTATCGTCAACGAAAAAGGTGGTGTTCAATAACTCTAGGCATATCGTTTATGTATACAAGGAACAATGGCGGGCCAAGGACGCTACCCTGAGGTACACCAAAGTTCGTTTTCCTTGGATTTGATAGGTACGTTAGTTCTAATTTTGTCTTCTGGCAGATCTTTGTTATACACGTTATTTGATACCTATTTTTTAAATACGATTCAATTAATTTTAATACGTTGCCCCTTACTCCACATTTTTCCAATTTAGACAAAAGTATGTTAAAATCTACATAATAAAATGCCATGGTCATATCCAGGAACAAGGCAGTCGCCCGTGACCGTATATTCATATTTGTTACCACTTTATTTACTAGGCTACATATTGCCATATTGATATTTTTGCATTTTCTAAAGCCGTATTGTTCTTCCGCAAATATTTGATGTTTTTCGAGAAAAGGATACAGGTTATTGTAAATGACTTTTTCAAAAATTTTCGAGAAAATTGGAATTAATGCTACAGGTCTAAAATTCTTAGGGTGTTGTCTGTCATCTTTCTTATATAGCGGTTTTATTACAGATATCTTTAAATCTTTAGGGTATGTTCCATTTTCTATGCATAAATTTATAATGAAACTAAGAACAGGAGATATTTCCACAGCTACACTTTTTAATACTTTAGTGATAATCTCGTCATAACCTGCACTGTTGGTTTTTTTTAAGGATCCGATAATTTTGTATATATCGAAAGGGATTGTAGCAGGCATAAAAATTGAGTTAGCTGTGCTGGTAATAAATGATAAGTCAGGATTTTTCCTATTACTTAGCGGTTGAACTAAATCAATATAATAATTATTAAACGATTCTGCACTTTCTAGTGGATCTGTTATCTCTTTCTTATTGATAATTATTTTAGAAATATATTCTTTTGGACCGTTTAATTTATTTTTATTTATGGTTTGCCAGGTAGCTTTCATTTTATTGTTGAAGTTATTTATATAAAAGTTATTTCTTGCTTTTTGTGTGAGATAGATGATTTTTTTAAGTCGATTAGTGTATGTCCTAAGTTTTTCTTTGTTTTCCGGAGTTTTATGTCTTCTTAATTGCCATAACATGTCTCGCTGCGTTTACAACACAATTTGATACCTTTGGTCATCCAGTTAAATTTCTTTCTAATAGGTATTCTAATTTTTACTAAGGGGAAACATAAATCATAGAAAAGTTTAAATAATTGATTAAACTCATTGTAGGCTTCAGGGTCCAGACATTTATAAACGTTATTAAAGGTTAGACTATGTATAGCATTTTTAAATTTGTTTATATTTTCTAGGCTATAATCTCGCTTTAGTGAGTACCAATGAGTAATTGTATATGTTTATTTTACTGGACATTTCACGATTTGAGCTGTATGATCAGATAAAGCCAAGTCTAATACCTCACTGTTACTGCCTCTGACATTATGTATAACATTATCAATACATGTACCACTAATTATTCGAGTAGGTTGTTTAACACTCAATTTTAAATTATAGTTCAATAATAGATTTTCAAATTGTGATGATAGACGTGTTTTTTTTAAAGTGTCTATGTTAAAATCACCACATATAACGGTTTTTTTATTATTATTGGTGTAGACTTTTTGTAGCATACCTTCGAAGTTATAGAAAAATGTGGTTAGAGCATCTATGCTATTCTTTGGTGATCTATAAATACATATAATATTTATCTTGTGTTCTATTATTTCAATTCCACAGCATTCGATGTAATTAGGACAGCCGTATTCATTTAAATCTATAGTTTTAAATTTATGTTTATGATTAATTAAAATACACGCCCCCCCATTTCGGGAATTTCTATTTGAGGAGGATGCAAGTCTAAAGTTAGGTATATATAGGTGAACATCGTCACCATCCTTCATATTATGTTCTGTTATACAAACTATGTCCAATGGTTTACCTACATTAGAAAGTTCTTGCACGTGATAGGCAAATAGATCCGATTTATTTATTAAACCATTAATATTCTGATGTAAGATAAATATATTGTTATACGAGAAAAAAATTAGAATTATTATCAGTATTAGAAGCCATATTTTGTATAAAATCATCATTCATTAAAGATTGTTCAGGATTTGTATTATTGCACTTACATATTTTGTTTAGATTATAACATTTGCATATTTTACTAGTGCTTTCAGTTTTGGTAAATATATCACATGTTTAGAATTCTAGATAAAGTAGATTGTTATATAATTCGACCCTCCAATTATACATAGTTTTATAGTCATTGAGTTTATATGTCGGAGCACAGAGTATTACATTGGTATGTGTGGTTTTTTTTAGGACCGTCCGAATATACAGTACGAGCTGGAAATAGTCCTTTGTTGAGTTGAAATCTTCCTCCCCTATCAATATAATACAAAAATCATGTGAGGTAAAGTTTTTTAATTTGTTTTCTATGTCACATAATAGCTGCTCGGTTTTACAGTTAGGCATTACATAATGACAAATGTTTTTAGAATATTTACTAAGTGTCGTTTCTGATATGTTTCTTACTTTGTTCTTGTTGTTCGTACTCAAGATGCATATCTGACAGTCTGTAGCTTCTAATTGTAATATTTGTTTACGTTTAGGATTTGTTTTTAATGTCATTGGTTTACTTTGCTTATTGGGGGTAGGCGTTTTAGTTTTATTTTGTATGTCGGGGGTAGATGTTTTCGTTTGTGTCTGTAAACAATGCAGAGATTCCGCTTCAAAAAGTACGACTGATTCGTGATGTTGCGATATTTTGACCGGAGATATAGCCGTTTGTGTTGCCTGGTGGGATCTCTGTAAAGAATTTGTTTGTTTGCCTGGGGTAGACTTTCCAGCTTTACTCTTCCTATTCCGATTTGGTGTTAGATTTGTGTTATCTGTTAGACTAAGTTTTTTGTATGTTTCAACGACTTTCAAGCTCTTGTTGAGGTCAGACTTCAAGCGAAAGTTCTCAGTGTTTAGGATCTCAATCTCATATAGTTACATCATATAATAAAAAATATTTTTGAAAATTTTAAAGTTACTACTTCTTTTCTCATGAACGTCTAGAGGTATTAAATTGAAATTCATATCAAAGACTCAGGTCTATAATACCTTTAAGCTGTAACAAAATCAAGCTTTTATGTCAACGCAATCAAAAGAAATAGCAATTTAAGCCGCATATTTTCAAACTCACAACTACTCGCAAGGGAATCAAAACCTAAAGGGTACTTCCAGTCGATCTAGAATCTTGAAATTTGGCATGAAGCAATGTTTAGTAGCACATAAAAAGGAAAAATTCCGAAAACCTTAAATTTTTAGTTACATAACATTTTTTTTTTTTTCAAATAATTGTAAATGGAATTTCCACATAATTTTCATCCATAAACCTGGGGGGCGATTCTACTCATTTGCAACGTTACACGTTCAATTGTGTTTTAATAACAGTTCGATTTCGATCGCCGTTCGATGGTTACTTATAAAGTCATTCTACTATTTCTTAGGCCTCGTTTACGGAGACGCGGGGCGTCGCGCGTCGCGTGCAGCGTGGCGTCTCGCGGCTCGTCGAATAATCGATTTTAAAGTCGCTTCTCCGTAAACGCTCGCATACAACGCCATAAGTTTGAATTTAACGCGGGCCGCGACGCCCAACGCGACGCGCGACGCGCCGCGTCTCCGTAAACGAAGCCTTAGGCAAACTGGAAACTAAACCTATGTTGAATCGCAACTGAAGTCTGAATGGTAGCGGGAACGTAGAAAACTGTGTTACCAACATGCCAAATACACACATCAAAAGTGTCTAGGGATCAAGCATTTTTATGCGGATTTCTTGAGATTGAGATGTGGCTTTGTAATAAATTTATGATTTTATAAATTTATATGGATCCTTTTTGGTGCATTTCATAATTTGAATCAGGAACTGTGAATCAAATTCGAGTAAAAGATGAAAATCAGCTGTCAATATTTTCCCTATAAAAACATACAACGCATTGAAGACATTATTAGTGCTACTGTTTCCCTACTACTGATTAAAACCAACGTTATTATGGAGCGGCGACGTCATTTAAGCAGGGAAGAAATGCTCAGAACCGTGGGAATGATAGAAGCTGGTTCCCGGCAACGTACTGTGGCTTTAGCTCTGAATACAAGTCAGAGTGTTATCAGTCGACTTTGGACACGTTACCGAAGCACTGGTACCGTGGCTGAGCGCCATGGAGGACGGTATCGCTGCACCACACGGAGACAAGACCGATACATTCAAATCTTAACTCGAAGAGCTCCAACAATAACCGCCATGATGTTAGCCGTGAGGCTTCATCACTCTTCAGGGAACTTAATTAGCGACCAAACAGTCAGAAACCGCTTGCATGAAGTGAACCTTCATTCCCGAAGACCGCTACGGGTACCACCTATAGCAATGCACAATCGTAGGATTCGATATCAATGGGCTCTTGAACACAGAAATTGGGCAGAAGAACAATGGCGTTTCGTGTGCTTTTCTGATGAGTCTCGTTTTGGTATGAGACCGGATACAAGACGTATACGACACTGGAGAACCCCTGGACGCCAACAGCGATTAAAATCCTGCCAGGAAGTCCATCCTTATAGTGGTGGAACCATCATGGTTTGGGCGGGTATTTGGATCGGCGGAAGAACTGAGTTGATTTGGATCAGAGGCAACCTCAACGCTCAAATTTATGCTGAGACGATTGTATCAGACGTCATCGTTCCTCTACAAGTGCAAATCGGTCCCTTATTTCAGTTAATGCATGATAATGCACGACCGCACACCGCAAGAGTTGTAAGACAGACTCTCGCCGCAGCTAACATCAATGTCCTGCCCTGGCCTGCTCAGTCGCCAGACTTGAACCCGATTGAGCATGCATGGGATATGCTACAGAGAAGAGCTCTGCCGAATATGGAGGGTATCCAGTCGCAAGAAGACCTTTTTTTGTTGTTGCAACGAACATGGGCGGCCATTCCACAGCGTGATTTGGATGAACTCATTTTGAGTATGCCAAACCGATGTTCTTGTGTTGTTAGTGTTCGCGGTAGAAACACGGATTATTAATTGTTTAAGTTACCCAATAAAATTTTAGAGAAAACTGTTATTACAGTCTTTTTTTCGAACTTTTGTGTTAGTGGTTCAAATGTCAAAAATCCCTTTATTAGGAAAATGGCAAATTTCTTTATTAATGCAAAGGTGACTTGGTTTATCGTTACTGTGACAAACGAAAACACTTTATTTGATGAATCCTTAAAGAAAATTTTAATTAATATCAATCAGGAGAAAAGTTATTGCAAAAATATATGTTGATCCCTAGACACTTTTGATGTGTGTAGTATGTTTAATAATACCAAAAAAGAAAAAAAGTTGAACCTAAAAATGTTACATAGGTACATGTCACCGGAACTATTTTCGAATACAAAATTATATGTTTTAGACCATTCGATTCTAACAAGTGGCAAAATAACAGTAGAAAGTGACTAAACGTCACGCTCATGTTCGATTTTGTTAGCAGAATATATTTTGAAATTACACACATCAAAAGTGTCTAGGGATCAACATATATTTTTGCAATAACTTTTCTCCTGATTGATATTAATTAAAATTTTCTTTAAGGATTCATCAAATAAAGTGTTTTCGTTTGTCACAGTAACGATAAACCAAGTCACCTTTGCATTAATAAAGAAATTTGCCATTTTCCTAATAAAGGGATTTTTGACATTTGAACCACTAACACAAAAGTTCGAAAAAAAGACTGAAATAACAGTTTTCTCTAAAATTTTATTGGGTAACTTAAACAATTAATAATCCGTGTTTCTACCGCGAACACTAACAACACAAGAACATCGGTTTGGCATACTCAAAATGAATCACGCTGTGGAATGGCCGCCCATGTTCGTTGCAACAACAAAAAAAGGTCTTCTTGCGACTGGATACCCTCCATATTCGGCAGAGCTCTTCTCTGTAGCATATCCCATGCATGCTCAATCGGGTTCAAGTCTGGCGACTGAGCAGGCCAGGGCAGGACATTGATGTTAGCTGCGGCGAGAGTCTGTCTTACAACTCTTGCGGTGTGCGGTCGTGCATTATCATGCATTAACTGAAATAAGGGACCGATTTGCACTTGTAGAGGAACGATGACGTCTGATACAATCGTCTCAGCATAAATTTGAGCGTTGAGGTTGCCTCTGATCCAAATCAACTCAGTTCTTCCGCCGATCCAAATACCCGCCCATACCATGATGGTTCCACCACTATAAGGATGGACTTCCTGGCAGGATTTTAATCGCTGTTGGCGTCCAGGGGTTCTCCAGTGTCGTATACGTCTTGTATCCGGTCTCATACCAAAACGAGACTCATCAGAAAAGCACACGAAACGCCATTGTTCTTCTGCCCAATTTCTGTGTTCAAGAGCCCATTGATATCGAATCCTACGATTGTGCATTGCTATAGGTGGTACCCGTAGCGGTCTTCGGGAATGAAGGTTCACTTCATGCAAGCGGTTTCTGACTGTTTGGTCGCTAATTAAGTTCCCTGAAGAGTGATGAAGCCTCACGGCTAACATCATGGCGGTTATTGTTGGAGCTCTTCGAGTTAAGATTTGAATGTATCGGTCTTGTCTCCGTGTGGTGCAGCGATACCGTCCTCCATGGCGCTCAGCCACGGTACCAGTGCTTCGGTAACGTGTCCAAAGTCGACTGATAACACTCTGACTTGTATTCAGAGCTAAAGCCACAGTACGTTGCCGGGAACCAGCTTCTATCATTCCCACGGCTCTGAGCATTTCTTCCCTGCTTAAATGACGTCGCCGCTCCATAATAACGTTGGTTTTAATCAGTAGTAGGGAAACAGTAGCACTAATAATGTCTTCAATGCGTTGTATGTTTTTATAGGGAAAATATTGACAGCTGATTTTCATCTTTTACTCGAATTTGATTCACAGTTCCTGATTCAAATTATGAAATGCACCAAAAAGGATTCATATAAATTTATAAAATCATAAATTTATTACAAAGCCACATCTCAATCTCAAGAAATCCGCATAAAAATGCTTGATCCCTAGACACTTTTGATGTGTGTATTTCGATCGATCGTTGGCTTAAACTAAAACGTAACCGCAGTTGAATCGTTGTGCATTAGTAGAATATGAAAACGCTTAATAGCCGTGATTCAGCTGTAGTTCCATTGCGATTTTTGAACAATTTTGTTAGTAGAATCGGCCCCCTGTTTCCGTTAATAAACACTAGCACTACACGAAGTAATACAACTATAGATAATGTTTTTTCGAACTTCAATGTTCAATGTGGTACTATACATACCTTTTTCAGTCACCATTTACAGATTTGGTTCAAATTTAATTCATAATTAACATGTTTATACCAGATTTCTAAATAGTGAGTAAAAAAAATTGTAAATAAATAACTTTGATAAAAAAGCTTGCCTTCATTCGTCAGCAGACTTTTGCAAGGCTGCTGCAAGGCTAGTGTAGGTATTTCAGTTATATCATAAAATAAATGATATGTGTTAACATAAAATAAAGGATTACTGAAACGATAAAGAGACCTTTGTCATTAATTTATGCTCCTCCAGCTTTCCATATGTTATAAATTTCATTTTGCAATAAAAATACCATCCATAACTATGACTCGATTGTCGTGATGGGTGAACTTTTACTTATGTACCTACAGGTTTGTACGGAACCCTCGGTGCGCGAGTCCGACTCGCACTTGGCCGGTTTTTTTTAATGTTGTGTGTCTCGGTGACGACGACAAAAGTTTTACTGGGTGGAAACATTTTGCTATTTTAATTTAGTAATATAGTAGGTAATTCTTAATTGTAATATTTAAGTAATCACCAGTCATATGCAAGTTTTTTTGTTTTGTTTCAATTACATTAATTTCGGTTTCTTGACTCAAACCCTCAAGTATCAGTTATTTGCCCATTACGTTGACTAAGTTCAAGTCAATGTACTATCGGGTTGTTCAAACACTGTCTGTTATTTATACGTCTTTAATAATATAGGTACTATGGTCAGTAATACGGTTCAAGCACACTGACTTAGCGTAACGTTTTTTTTTAAATTATATACTATCTGTTTAATACAAATATTTCGGAAGCCAAGTAGCCTATATCCTTCTCCAGGCTACCTATTTGTAAAATCGGTTCAGTAGTTTAGGCGTGACACAGAGTTATACTTCAAAATCACATTTATAATTTATAGCATGGATTTGAAGATGTTCATTCATTAGAATAGAATAGAATAGAATAGTTCTTTATTTGCACAGAAAGTAGGTACAAGTTACAGATGTTAAGTTTATAAATATGATCCTATACTAACTACCTTAACTAAGGCATGCAAACAGTTTAGCTACTTATAATAATAAAGACTCATTAATATTTTTGTTATTTACACATTCAATCAAATTAATTTATGATCACCATGTCAAGATGAAATTCAGTATATTATTTGAAAAATTAGCCAATACAATACATAATGTCAAGTTTACTAAAATGGGATTATAAATTCAAGTTCGAGGTCAATACAGTTAAATTAAAAACATAAATGATTAAGTACAAGTCAGGAATACAAAGATGTCATTTTATTAATTTAAATTCATATCGGTCAGAAATTCGCCAATTGAGTAATAACATTTATTGATTAATAGATCTGTCAATTTCTTTTTGAAAAGTGGAAGAGTCTCATTTTTAATTAAATCTGGTATTTTGTTATATATGATCGGACCCATACATATAATACTTTTCTTTAATAGGGCAGTATCGGAACTACTAACAATTAGCAAATTTTTGTACTGTCTCCTGATTGGCCGGTTTCTATTTTCGGACACTTTATTAAAAAGATGCATATTTGATTTAACAAAAACAGCCACCTCGAAAATGTATAGTGATGGGAATGTTAGTAACTTTAAGGACTTAAATACAGGTACGCAGCTATCTGTTACTAATAAATTGCACATAGCCCTTATACAGCGTTTTTGAGCCTTGAACACCTGTTCCCTCAGACTACAATTTCCCCAAAATATTATGCCGAATCTCAGAATCGACATTCATTACACACATATTGTGTTGGTTAGGTACACCTTTCGCGCATGAATGCTGGTGCTAAAACGAAACGTGTACCCCGTTTATGACAGAACGTATTCAGGTGCGTTCAAAACTATTAAAAATTTCATACGAAAGTAAGGTTTTTTTTATTAATCTCATTTATTTTATTCCGGATTTTAATAATTAATTGCATACATGTAAATTATTGCTCACATAACTTACTATTTTTTGACGTATAACTCGTTACGGGTATCATCCGAATTGGTCTGGTCAACTATGGTCATTGTTCTTTATTTGGCTAGTATGTAACATAATAGTACTCTTTCCTATAAAAAAAAGTTGCCATCACCGGACGCTCGGCAGATGTGAAACATTTAAATTTACAAATTTGTAAAAATATGGAGGAAAATAATAAAAAAGAGCTTTTTAATAAAATCAATATTTATTTTCTTATTAAGTACTTACATAATTTTTTTTCTTATCGTATTTTTTTTATTAAAAGACAAAGTTTACTTACATTAAATATCGAAAGCTGTGAAGGTATTTATATTAATAAGAATTAACTAGATACTCTAAAACGTGCAATGTAAAAAAAAAATCAAATTAAATGTATTTATGGTTCATTCTTTTGGCTATAATGGTTTTCACATAAAAGATAGATACTTATATGTGGTTGTGGATTTTTATTTAGAACTATTAATGAAAAACAATCCCACGAAAAAACCAAAAGCTATTTAGTAATTATTATTATGTTATGCCGCGCTGTGATTATTAAACGATTTTATTATTCATATTGATTTATTTTATTTATTAATATCCCTTTTTCTATAAACACATAAAACATTGGTGCGCTAAGTAAGAACCCTTTGGTGCCTATTTGGCGGTCATTTGTGCCGCACTGGTACTTTTAGTTAGATGGTAAAAGTTTAAAGCATGTACTTCAAACATTAGGGAGCTAAGTAGTATCGCATTTTTAAGCAACTACTTCCCGTTAATTTTTGTTTTCCTCATAGTTATAACAGATAATATGCCATTAATATACTACCTATACATGTTTTTCAAGTTGTCTTTTCGTTTAATGTTTCTAAGCAATCACCTCTATCATAGAAAACTGAGTAGAATACGGAATTTCGACGCACAAAATATCGATAAATACCGTGCATCGAAGCCAACTAGTATCGCAGTGAAAATCTTTCGCGGTAAAGTGCATCGAAGTGTAGTGGCTTCGCAGAGACAGTCTTTCGCAATAACGTGCATCGCATTTTTGTAGCATCGTATTAGCATTTATAGATATTTTGTGCATCGAAATTCCGTATTCTACTGTCACCAACTAACCACTAAACATTTTCGCATTATTTGACTACACCATTACAATCGTGACTACAAAAAATCCTGTGTACACTTTATAGATTTTTCAGAAACAATAACTTTTCAACCAATTTATATACAGCAACACTGCTTCATGCTTTAATAATTCTAAAAGGTCGGTATCGGCCTCGGTCTTTTTACGTAAATGTTAGAGTGATTAAATTACAAACATCGTTTGTAATTAAATAATATGATTAAACTGTAACATAACAATGAGATAGTTGACAGCCAACGAAAGTATAACTGGCAGCATGCACATCCCAAGAGGGATGTTGGACAATAACTTGATCTCAATTGCATCCTTCTTTATCAAACGAATGAAGTCCTTTATCAATTTCGCTTCAGCTTCTCTTGAATCTAAAATGAAATAAAAAATTATGATATTACATATAATCTTAGTACCTAAACACTGTTGACATTAAAAAAAAAAATCTTACTTTTAATAAATGCATTATATAGCCGAGCCAAAACTCTATGGAACTTCACCCCTTGGTTACAAGTCATCTGTCCAGCAACGGTTGCTAATATCATCAATGAAATATAAAAACATAGAGATAATATTTTTTTCTTGATCTTATTTAGATCCTCATTCTAAAATGTATAAAATTAAATTAATGTTACAAAAATCGTTAACTTAGAATTTAGACAACTTTTACATTAAGATCCAGTTTGAAAAATCAAAAACTTACTTCCGAAACAATCAGGTAACACGTTTGATACGTTAAGGAAATAAACTGAGATATTAAGATTGATAGCGTGAAGAAAACCTGTAACAAAAGAATGTTTACAAATAAATAGAAGTTAGGTTACAGCATGATCATCTAAATGAAATTCCAGAATCAAATACCTGGCGTCCAAAACACAGTTTTACTTTTTTACAACAATTTGCTATATCTCGATACAGTTCAACCCATTCTTGAATCTGCTCTTTTGTAATATCACATTGCTCATCCGAACTAGTATCACATTTCCTTACTATTTCTTGCACGACTGATATCAACGAAATCAAAGATTTCAATGAATTTACCACCATCATTATAACAATAAACAATGTGAAGTACTGGAATACTATGTTAAATCGTATAAATATTTGTGATACCAAAATGATAGCCAAATAAAACAGATTTGATTGGGAAAACCTTAACATAGCTACTGCAGAGTTATATACAACAAAAGCGATGGAAATAAAAATAAAAGATAAACTGAACCAGTATATTTTTTTATGAAAGTTAAGAAATTTAGTGTCATCTTTAAAGCGTTCAGAGACACGACTGATACTTCTATAATAAGACATGAAGCCGTGGCTGTGACAGATGTTGATCGCAATGGATAACAAAGCGCTTACACATGCAGAAACAGTAGACAAAGCAAAAATCAAATTGATTTGACTATAGGCATCTCCTCCTAGCAACAGTTTAATTTGAATAATGACGGCAATACAGTGAAATATAATTTGCGTGAATATTTGGAAGATAAGAAAACATTTTCTAATCTTTGACTGGTTACAATAGTTCCTGGATATACCTTGAAGGTTCTCTATAAACAATATATAGTTTAACCACTTTATTGGGGACATTTTGTTTTTAATGTTGTGTTTTGGTAACGACGATAAAAGTTTTACTGGGTGGAAACGTTTTATTATTTTAATTTGGTAGTAAGTAGTTCTTAATCGTTATCTTTAAGTAATTACTAGACACGCAAATGCTTCTAGCATTGAGGTATGTACAGACACCAGCACACCAAGCTACCCGAAACTGTAAAATTTTTCCAATCAACTTTGAACCTTATACTTTAGCGAAATAGTTGAAAATCTATTAAGGAAATTTGGCAGGTTGTAGTAGCTTGATGTGCAGGCGTCTGTACATAAAATAACGAATGAATTATTAATCATCTATCCTATGATTATGATTATATTATTATTAGTTTATTATGTTGTTTTGAATAAAACAATAATAATAATAACCTCACCGCCATATCTCTACGTTGACGTCGTGGTGGGGCTTGCGCGCTGCAAAGTCTAGACCTCTGTCGGTAGACTTTACCTTGCCGGAACAGGTCTCGGGTGAGGAGCCAGACCAAAAGAGATACAGAAACCCGCAGGGCAGCATGTGGCGAGCTTTTGGGCAGTAGCGACCCCACGGACTCTATCTCCAGGGAGTAGTCTTGTTCCTCACCTCTGGCTTGCCTTAATTGGCCGGCTGGAGTGAACACTGACGAGGAACAGAGCTCCCACCTCATTCTTGCCCTTATTGGCCGGCTTGAGTGGAGGATTCGCAAGAGCAAACGTGCTCTGGGGAAGGAAGTATTCCAGTAAGTGCTCGTAGAGATATTGACCATCTTCCGGGCTCTGGGGTTGTTCTGAAAGCCGTGGAATATCTCTCCACTCCTCAAGCACCTCAGGACATGTTGCCCCCTTGTCACTACGTCACTATGTGCTAGCGGCAGTTTCCGGGGGCCCATTATTGAGTGTGCAAGTCACCCCCCGCCATTTATCCGTGTATATATAAAACATTGATCAGGCAGGGGCCATAGTTCTTCCATAGTCCACACATACATAGTTCCGTAATCCACTTTAACCTCGCAAACCCACAGTACAACTTTTTATTTTTCCAACACTCAATAGTCCTATACCAACCGAGGGTTATCCTTGGGTGCACTTTCATAGTGCATACAGGGATAGTCGTCGGTTGGTGCCACATTTCATTAAAATTTCCTAAGGGGCCTCTGCGAGTTGGCTTCGGCCCCTCGTACGCCTTCCAAAGGACGGGGACTCCATGGTCCCGAGATATATAAAAAAAAAAAAAAAATAATAATAATAATTCATTATTGACTTAATAGGTTACAGAAACTTGTTTGAAGCCTCTGACTCCTGAACTTTGTGTACCTGTATGTCAAGAGTCAGCGCCCTCTCCCATGTTATTAGGCTTAGGTGCTAATGTCAACATAGGAATAGACAAACGTGTGCTAATAACAATGTAACAACTATATATTACTCAATGTATATTTTAGTTACCTTACATAATTTTACCCTCGGATACTGCTGTCTTTGGTCCTAGTGTCGTTCATCCATCACTCATTATCAACTAATGATGTTCTTACTTACTAAACATATGTATGTACGTACTACATCTTTTCCTTAAAATTATAATTAATTATAACAAACGTATTAATCTGATAAATGTTTTGTAGGAACTATGTATCTTCTAGATCTTAATCCAAAAGCTCGTACTTACTCTTAGGCAGGCACGTTCCACTGCAACATCTTTACCATAACTACTCCTTCTTTCCATAGACATTTTGTTCTTCTAATTGTACAAGTTCATTGTTTATTATATCCAAATTAGATTTTTGTCGAACATTTTCATCCCTATGAAATTAAGGTTTTACATGCAATGTATTCCTTCTAAGTATTTGTCTATTAATATCTTTTAAAATTAGAGACCTCGGGGATGAGTGTATATCTTAGACATTTGCTGGGACCCAAACATTATCCCCGTGTAAACAACTTCTTGGCCCGAATAAAAAGTGTGTTTGTTAAACTTGGCCGTAATATCAAAGTTTCTTTTGTTATTTATATATATATATATTTTTATTGACTTTGTTTTGAGTTGCGTTATAATAAACCAACTTTGGTTTTAAAAGTTCATCAAGATTAAGTAGTTTGGTTCTTGTCAATCCTACATAGGAACTGTGATGGTGTGTATTATGAACTTAGTACTGGAGTATTTCGATACTCCAGCAGTACTTCTTGAAAGTCGACACCACTCTCAATTAATTTATTTAGCAAATTTTTAGCCATTCCAACAAATCTTTCAAGAAAACCATTGGACCTAGGGCAAACTTCTGGAACTCAAAAGAGTTGAATGGCATATTATCAGCCCTCAAGATTCTTGGAATACCATAAAAAAAAAAGTTGAATGTTGTTGTTTGTTGATGAGTTGAAAACATATTTTTCAATATATTAATCACAGTAGATGCAGTTAAAGAATTTAAATTCATTAAAACTTAGAGTTGTACTTATACAGGGTTATTTTGTACTCATCATTATGAATAACTTATCATATCAGTCATTTTAAAAAGTTATTTAACTTAATTATATCTATTTTTTTTAATTCTGATAAAAATTGGCCAAGTCAAATCTAACCTCCTATCTAGATCTCACATTTTTAAATAACAGCAATTGTTATAGGTATCCAATAAAGCAAAGAAATAGAGTTTATTACTTGTTCATAATGTTATTTTGTTTCTATAAATACATATTTGGATTTTGCATAGAACTTGGCACTCATTTAGATCTCCATTCTTTTTGCAGCGAAGCCCACAGCCAAGCATGATTTTTGTATTGAACTTGGCTCCCTTTTGTACATTTACGTTTTTGGTGGGATATCAATACTTTTTGTAAAGAAAACTAGGCAGGTATTGAGATACTGGTTTAGGCACGAAGAACGTTTGTGGTTATGACAATAATTTAATTCATCGTTGAGAAATAAGCAGGATGAACATAAATGTCTGTAATAAAACAATAAATAACTAAATCGGTATTCGTAAGCGGTGCCTATGTTTATGTGTTGCTCGGGAGCGCTTTTATTGTAGACTTACTTCTGTTCTGTGTATTATATTTTCATCTCCATTGTTCAGATATAGTATTGCCATGTAGTTTCACTACGTACTAGGTAGTGTCGCACTTTTAGATGTATATCGATTGTTCTTACTCGATTTCCGATTTCAAACCGTCATCTATCGTCTACGCATCACTAGCGCTCCTGCGATTTGCTCATTCCTTTTTTTTGCACGGTAGTTATCGCACGTTACTTCAAGTTGTCACAAAAAACGCGTTACGGTTACATTTAAAATATGCCGAAACGAAACGCTGAAGATAAAATAAAGCGTTACAAAGAAAAAATCAAACGTTTAGAAGAAAAACAAAAAGGGCATAAACGTCAACGAAATATTATAATTTCCGAGTCAGATTCTGATATCGAAAACAAGGGCAAGTCAATATACACACATCAAAAGTGTCTAGGGATCAAGCATTTTTATGCGGATTTCTTGAGATTGAGATGTGGCTTTGTAATAAATTTATGATTTTATAAATTTATATGGATCCTTTTTGGTGCATTTTTGAATCAGGAACGGTGAATCAAATTCGAGTAAAAGATGAAAATCAGCTGTCAATATTTTCCATATAAAAACATACAACGCATTGAAGACATTATTAGTGCTACTGTTTCCTTACTACTGATTAAAACCAACGTTATTATGGAGCGGCGACGTCATTTAAGCAGGGAAGGAATGCTCAGAGCCGTGGGAATGATAGAAGCTGGTTCCCGGCAACGTACTGTGGCTTTAGCTCTGAATACAAGTCAGAGTGTTATCAGTCGACTTTGGACACGTTACCGAAGCACTGGTACCGTGGCTGAGCGCCATGGAGGACGGTATCGCTGCACCACACGGAGACAAGACCGATACATTCAAATCTTAACTCGAAGAGCTCCAACAATAACCGCCATGATGTTAGCCGTGAGGCTTCATCACTCTTCAGGGAACTTAATTAGCGACCAAACAGTCAGAAACCGCTTGCATGAAGTGAACCTTCATTCCCGAAGACCGCTACGGGTACCACCTATAGCAATGCACAATCGTAGGATTCGATATCAATGGGCTCTTGAACACAGAAATTGGGCAGAAGAACAATGGCGTTTCGTGTGCTTTTCTGATGAGTCTCGTTTTGGTATGAGACCGGATACAAGACGTATACGACACTGGAGAACCCCTGGACGCCAACAGCGATTAAAATCCTGACAGGAAGTCCATCCTTATAGTGGTGGAACTATCATGGTATGGGCGGGTATTTGGATCGGCGGAAGAACTGAGTTGATTTGGATCAGAGGCAACCTCAACGCTCAAATTTATGCTGAGACGATTGTATCAGACGTCATCGTTCCTCTACAAGTGCAAATCGGTCCCTTATTTCAGTTAATGCATGATAATGCACGACCGCACACCGCAAGAGTTGTAAGACAGACTCTCGCCGCAGCTAACATCAATGTCCTGCCCTGGCCTGCTCAGTCGCCAGACTTGAACCCGATTGAGCATGCATGGGATATGCTACAGAGAAGAGCTCTGCCGAATATGGAGGGTATCCAGTCGCAAGAAGACCTTTTTTTGTTGTTGCAACGAACATGGGCGGCCATTCCACAGCGTGATTTGGATGAACTCATTTTGAGTATACCAAACCGATGTTCTTGTGTTGTTAGTGTTCGCGGTAGAAACACGGATTATTAATTGTTTAAGTTACCCAATAAAATTTTAGAGAAAACTGTTATTTCAGTCTTTTTTTCGAACTTTTGTGTTAGTGGTTCAAATGTCAAAAATCCCTTTATTAGGAAAATGGCAAATTTCTTTATTAATGCAAAGGTGACTTGGTTTATCGTTACTGTGACAAACGAAAACACTTTATTTGATGAATCCTTAAAGAAAATTTTAATTAATATCAATCAGGAGAAAAGTTATTGCAAAAATATATGTTGATCCCTAGACACTTTTGATGTGTGTATATTTCGATCAGTAAAAGTTTAATGAAATACGTTACGTGTTATGTTTTATACTTATATTGCTATATTACGATGTTATCTATAATCTATGAACACGTGTATTTGTAACATTAAAGCGAAGTATACTATAGAAGAAAAGAAACAAAACTCACCTATGAGCCAAGAGAATGATCTGCTGACGGTGGCGCAAACAAAGAGTAGGCGACAAAGTACGAAATACTAGAAAACACTATCTGATTGCTTCAAAAATCAGTTGAATGTAACCTTACTTACACAAAGTTATAGTACCTTACTTCCCACTTATATTCATTCAGTCAACATGTTTAAATGAAGCCTACGTCAACAGAATGTAGGTATTATATGTCGCAGGCAGATTGTATGATTCGTCATTATACCTACGGGACCATCCGTTTGCATACTGTCGTCGTTAAATATGACGCTTCTGATCGTATCCATTTCGTCGAGAGTAATAAGTTAGGGTAACCATGATTATTAACAAGTTCGGCAGTAAAAACTGAACAATAAACTAAGTCCTGTATTACAGAATAGATAGCAAAAGCATTTAGTACTCAAGCATTACTTAAAACTAGTTTCAACCAATCGAATGGCTTGAATCTAGTTTTAAGTAATGCTTGAGTATTGAGTGATGTTCTGTAATACGGGCCTAAATAAAAGTGAGTCATAACAAATATATATTGATTAAATAAATATTAAGTAGGGAAATGGGTTAACTGCCCTTACGTGTGTGCAGTAAATAAATCTGAATTAGTCGCTAAGAAATTTACCTTGGAAGTAGCGCGCAGTTGGTTACAATTCTAACGTAACCTAACACTTTTGATAGGCACTCCCTGGCTTAGTTACTGAGACCAATTTGGCTCGCGCATGGTTGGTCACAATTCCGATGAACTGCCGAACTATTTACCTAACTGCCCATTCCAACATTTTTACTAGCCATTTATTACACTACTTGAGCATTTTTTGTATTGACATTCTAGGATAGAATAACCAACCAATTTTCTTTTTATTACTGTTAACGTTTTATTGTCACAATTAACCAACCGCCGAAAAATAAAATGACTGCCCGTTAATTGTCTTAATAACATCCCTAATGTTTAAATAACAGTTGTATATTACCCTTTATTTATTAGTAGGTTCGCAGAACGACAGTTGACATGGACACGAGCGTATTTTACCTACATTTTTTTTTTCTCCAGATCACGACTTTTTTAATGATCCCGTTCGAGATTCGTAATAATTGTTCAATATTATTTATAGTAAACGTCTTTAAAGTCACTCGTTTCTTGCGGCATGCACTTGTATTCATATTTATTTTCGGAAACACTTGCACTACTCGATGCCATTTTTGTTGTTTTGTTAGACAGCACCTCAGGAAGTAGAAAATAGAACTAGCTGTTTAAATTCGTCTAGGCTTTGATTTAGGTGAGAATCGAGAAAATAAACGATTTGCGAAAATATTTTTTTTGCCTAAAAATTTCTCTTTTTTCTTCAGTGCTCCGTTAAGCACGCTCCAACCACTTTCTATATCAGAGTCCGCGCGAATTGTGCAACAAGACGCGGATCTGTCGTTTGTATCTGCATCTTGTTGTTGCGTTTACGCTCTTAGACAGACTTAGATTTGAAAACATTCACATCGAATGTATCCATCCAACATTTAATAAAATATTACAATTTATTTTATTGGTTTTATTTAATTCCCTTTTTATATTTGGCTGGGTAATTTTATTTGACATAAAATTGATTTCATAAGACAAAAAATAAAAACAATATTCCTCTGTCGGGGTTTGAACTTACGATAGGTACTAAGATTGAGTCATTATGTATGACAGGTGCTTTCACCGACCGGCTATGGGATCCATATTTATCATGTTGAAATATTGGAACTCATTCAATTATGTTCACTATACATTGGTATATTTAGTTATTGGTTTATGTGGGTATATTATACGCACACATACATTTCAGCATTTGCTATTCATACCTGACCGACTGGCTCATTATTTACGCACACAGTGACAATAACCCGTGTGTGTGGAATGTAAACCGAATATGTTTGCCATGTGTACCTGTCTCTTTGAAGCCATGGCATTTTAATGTTATTCCTAAAAACCTTGCCTGTAATATTATTTTTGTCCTGATGGCTCTCTCAGTCACCATTTCCCCGCGTCACACATTCAGATGTCATGTCTGGGTATAATAAAATCCCTTTTTTCGGCAGCGCAGTCGGTGTTATACGACGTGCATCTTCCATTAAGATAAAAGTGGAAAAAAGCTGAGGTTACACTAAGAGATTTCAGTGATTTTTAAAATAACGCGTAGTAATGTCTTATGAAGTCTCTATTCCATAAAAAAATTCTGCCGTTTAATAGGATGACCTCAATATGTTTTGGTTGTTTTGTTTGCTAATAAGGTTAATTATACAAGGTGTAACACAGTAAACGCAAGTCCTGAAATCAGAAGGCCAATTCTCGTAATTTAAAACGGTCAAAATCTAGTCGCAGTCTCATTTCGGCGACAAACAAATGTCAAACAACTGTCAAAATGTAGGGAAATTAGAGGAATTTTTGACAGATTGAGACTGAGATCAGACTGTGAACGTTCATAAAATTACGAGAATTGCCCCTCAGTTTGTTCATAATTGACTACTGAATCGATTTCAGTAACTTTTAATATAGGTAATTTTTTTTCAAAAATAATGTATTTTTCATACTAACTGCCGATTGAGCCAAATAAAATTAAATCTTATTTCAAGGCAATAAGACTCAATTTTGAATGCATAAAGTAATGCTAGTGTCTACACAATTTTCTTAATAAAAAATAGCAAGCTTTAAAAAAAGTAAGTTTTGGTCATTGCATTGTGCTTTTAACTTAATACTCTAATTGGGGTGTCTTGCGTTAACTATGTTACACCTTGTATATACCTACTGCTTTTTATAAAAAGGGACAAAATCAATTAAAATTGTTCTAGAATGTAATTTTTGACAAACTATTTAAAATCCAAAAATTGACATCTGTCAGAACGATGACAGTTTCCATGTTAGGTGCCTAGTGTACTCTCACCTTTTGATGTCTAGTCACAGGACAGCATTTATGTGTCATTATGGCTGCAACACGTAGTGAAGTGAAAACAGCAAATCAAATCCACTCAAATGTTTTACGGGATTTGGTCATCAAAAATATTTGAATCTGATATACTAACTTGTTCATGATGAATGTAATAAGTTTAACTGCGCAGGATAGCCTTTACCAGAAGTGGTCATCGTATTAGTGGTTTAGCAGCTTCAATAGCATTAGGACTGTGTCGGAATATAACAGTTCGGCGTGGATTTGGTACGACACAGCGGCTCCCCGACATAATCTCTGTCATCAGAAGACATCAACCATGCAACCAACAATGCGACGCTCTACTAGACTGAATGTAATCAGCCTTTGACTGCCCCGTTGGTCTCGTGGTCGCAAGTGCGACTGCTAAGCGTGGGGTCCTGGGTTCGATTCCCGGGTCGGGCAGTGTTATTGAGTTTTTCCATTAGGAATTTCTTAGTAACAGCCCGGAGTTTGGTAGTTGGCGGTGTGATACCCCCGTGCGTTGGAAAGCACGTTAAGCCGTTGGTCCTGCGCCTGATCTCTCTCCGGTCGTGTCAGATTGCCGTCCCATCGGGCTATGAGAGTGAGGGAAGAGACAGTGCTCCTGTGTCTGCGCGCACACTTGTGCACTATAATATCTCCTGCGTACCTGGCTAATCCGTTCTATCCGTTGAGATTGGCCACCGTGACCGAAATCGGTCTGGGAGGCTATTATTACAGTAATCAGCCAGTGGCCCCGATTCTGTTGTTCACAAACTAAACTAAATTTAAGTTCAGTGCATCTTTTTCTTTCTATTTCATTAAGAAAAGGACAGAAGATAAATATTAGTTTAGTCCTGTCCAATTAGTCAGCGCCTGATGTAAATTTTATAAAATAATTAATTTTATATGATTACCTATATAATATTTAAACGCTGCTGAAAGACAAGGTTACCAACAAATTATGAAACACACTAAGTGCGGATTTTACCAATGAAACTGAATGCGTTCAGCACACGTAAACTGCGTTCAAGAGCTGTCAGTGACAAAATTTGTATAGAATATTGACACTGACAGCTGTTGAACGCAGTTTAGATGTGCTGATCGCGTTTAGTTTTATTAGCGTAATTCATCCTTATTTTGCTAAAAGAAAATCACAAGCTGTGTTTATCCTTTAGACAAAACTCAATAGTTTTACTGTTAATATCTCAACTACGCTCACCTTTAATGGATACTGTGGGTGTACAGTAGTATGTTTTTGTGTTGTTTTGTTAACTACAGTTATTTATATTAAATTGTGAATACCTTCAAAGCTCTCGTTGACCTAAAAAGTTGATGCACTTGTGTGCAATACAGCATCTGCTTTTTGGCGCAACCGTGAGGCGTAAGTACACTAATGTTGTTAAAACATTATTTTCCCCTTTTTTTTATTTGTATTTCCCGTACTGTGTCCAAATAAAAGTTATTCTTTCTTTCTTTCTAAATAATAGAGGATGTGAAGGACAAAAAATACTAGACATTATGATTTAAAACTTTTAATATATTAAATAAAATTCTTGAGACTCGGTATGCCACGCTCTAAGACTAATCTGAGGCAAAACAAAAAGGTTTTTCTTATAACAAATACCATTTTTGACTTAGCTTGAAATCCAATCATTAGAATTTTGAAATCCTATTGTTCTCCAGTCTACATTGTTTTCACTATTAGGGCATAGCCTCCCTTTGTTAGAGGGAGTGGAACATAAATTATGGCCCAGTGCGGGTCGGTGGATGTCAAATATTTTCGAATTTTTGGTTCTAGGACATGCCGATTTCCTCACGATGTTTTCCTTCACCGTTTTGAGAACAGTGGTGCTGAAATAATTTATATAAACTAATGTGCTTGCCTGTGTTCGAACCTGCAGTGCTGTTATGTAAAAATCTCACCGTGAAAACTAAGGTGAAGTGAGCTGTCATTGCACCTTGAGGCCCAAGTCTGCTATTTTTATAAATTCGTCATTCCAACACGATCCCATTATCATTTTGCTTAAAGTTCGTAATCTGCTAAATTCATAATGGTCGATCATTGGTCGGTCAATGGTTTGAAATTTTAACAGTTAAGTATTTCATACAAAAACTGTCAAGCTTCAATTTTATTCCTCGAATAAAAGTTATCTGGCGATGGAATAATAAGCCCATAAAGAATTTCAGGTTTAATCCCTTATGTTTTTATATCTATTGCAATAATAAATGATTATTTAGAAGTGTTTCAATGATATACAGAGAAAAAAAAAACTTTTCTTGCTGACACTTTTATTCCACACAACTGTACTATTTCACAATAAACAACGACTGGCTTAGCACTATATTTTACCATTTTTAAGAAGGTAAAATTTATTTTTATTTTTAGTTTTTACAATTTATATTATAAGTAAACATGCAATCTTATGTTTTTTGTTGACACGGCAAAGTTCTCTGTATGAAAAGTTAGTATATTCCTGTCAAATTAGTCAGCGCCTGACGTAAATTGACGTATTTTTAGTAGGCATTTTTTTAATCACGTCTAAACTTGTCTATGGATTATCTAATTTGACAGGACTAAACTAATAATTATCTTCTGTCCTTTTCATAATGAAATAGAAAGAAAAAGATGCACTGAACAATTTAATTTAGTTTGTGAACAACAGAATCGGGGCCAATAAGTAACAAAGAAAACATTATTTCACACTCATAGGAATTATAGATCAAAAAGGCAACTCGAATTAATTTGTGGAAATTTTAACTTATTATTATTATTCTAGTGAAACATCAAAAGCCGTAAACATTCAGGCAGCGGTCTAGAATTATTGTGCTGAATTCATAGTTACAGTTTGCGCGTCGAGGTCCTGCTGCTCTGTATATTATCACAGGTAATGGCATACGAAATTCCTGCCTATCGATTCTGTAAAAATCTCACCGTGATAACATAGGTGAAGTGAGCGTGAAGTGAACTATCAATGGAGGCAATCCCTAACATCAGGTGGAATGACAGCTCACTTCACCTTAGTTTTCACGGTGAGATTTTTACAGAATAGCACTGTATACCTACCTACCTACAGTCAATACCAAAGCAGGGAATGGATTTGTAGAACGCAAATACGAAAAACTGACAGAGCGTGTCGGATTACGCATATAAGTGAAAGGTTCCTTAATGGGGATGACTGAAATGTTAGTTCGGATACTAGACTACTGATTTTAGCAACCACAAAAATAAGTATTTCATAGTATTTCTCAGAGAAAATTAGAAAAACAAAGTTATTTCTGCGGCTGTTCGGATAGGTTATAGATAACTTTGTTTTTCATATTTTCATCATCCACATCATTTAGAACATCCCATACAATACTCAAAAACTTATAATTGACATAGTGCTGATTCTTCCAACGCCAGATAATTAGGAGAAATAATTTTGACAGTTCTTCCATACAAAAACCGTTAAGCGTCAATTTTATTCCTCGAATAAAAATTATCTGTCGATTTAAAAATCAGCCCTTAGTTACCAAACTTAGAACCATCATAATCTTTTTAATTATGGGACCTAAAAACACGCTTATGTGCATTTTTTTTTGTCATACCACTGCTGATACATGTAGCATAAGACTATGCCGACCGCACAGTGGCGCCCTCATCGTTTGTATGGTTATTTCATACAGTTTAGAACAAAAATGCAGAAAATAAGCACGTTAAGTTGTGCTTCACAAGATTATACGTTAATATTATTAGAAACGGTAGTTTTATATTATATATATATATATAGTTTTATATAATCCTTAAAACGGAATATAGTGGCCACTGTTATCCGTTTTAAGAATTATAATAAAACTAAACAATATAAAACTATCGTTTTTAGTAATATTAACGTATAATCTTATGAAGCACAACTTAACGTGCTTATTTTTTGCATTTTCATTCTAAATTGTATGAAATAACCAAACAAACGATGAGGGCGCCACTGTGCGGTCAGCATAGTCATAAGCATTATACAGCATAATCAGCCTATAATGTTCCCACTGCTGGGACACAGGCCTCCTCTCTGTGAGAGGGAGTGGGCCGTAATCCACCACGAGGGCCCAGTGCGGGTTGGTAGATGTCACATGTATTCGAATTTTTGTTTCTAGGACATGCCGGTTTCCTCACGATGTTTCCCTTCACCGTTTTTGAGAGCTGATAGTACATGTATGTGCTCCAATGATATTATAAAGGAAAGATATGCTACGTTCATACTGAGCGACGTTTTGTTTTGTTGGGATAGTGGTTTTCAACTACGACTGCGACAGATAATACGGAACGTATGACATAGAAAGAGATAGCTATCTGTAGTGTGTTGCGCTTGAAGTATGTCGACTAAACGAAATTACGACAATTTTCTGAATTTGACTGAAACAATTTGCGCGCGCTAGTGCCCTATCTACCTCTTTATTGTATATAATATCATTGATGTGCTCATAATTTTCTTTCCAAAATTTATCTGCAACATTGTTTAGCGCCGCACAGATTACACCTTCATTCCAATTTTCATCGATATAGTGCTAATAGTCTCGGAGTAAAATGGCTGTCACATCCAGACAGACGAACATGACGAAATTATAAGGGTACCGTTTTTCACTTTTGACTACGAAACTCTAAAAAGTGCTAATTATAATTTAAATAAGATGATTGAATTGCAAAGCCGTTATCACGTAAGTTAATGAAAGAGATAGAACTGTGGGTATCAGGTACTTCCCAAGATGTATTTTATCGGTGTATTCAATTTTAATAGGATTTACTCGCACTAGTAGATTTAAATTCTTTACACTGTTCGTTTCTGGCGCGGCTGGCTCTGAAATCATAGAAAATAATTTAAAAACACGACATACATATCATCAAGTCTGTATTACCAAGAGTTAGGCAATATGTACTTTCTGTACGACCTCATTCATTCGCACGTTATGTAAGACTTATAAGTCCCATGTAATAATGATGGCCGAGTCTATTGCCATCAACACTGCAGTCTGCCTAGCCTTTTCCCAACTATGTTGGGGTCGGCTTCCAGTCTAACCGGATACAGCTGAATACCAGTATTTTACATGGCGACTGCCTATCTGACCGCGACAACCCAGTTACTGGGTAACACGATGCCCCTTGGTAAGACTGGTTGTCAGACTTTCGGGCTTCCGACGACTCTCAAAGATTCAAGAATGACAGTTGGGACCAACGGCCTAACGTGCTTTCCGAGGCACGGATGTAAAGATGGTCAAACATTCACGGACCGACCATGGCAAGCGTAGCTTAACCTGATCGATTGACCTTTGCGGCTGTCTTTATTTAGCCACGAGCCCCTCTCTGCCATCAACACTTTGCCCGACCTGGAATTCGAACTCAGGACCTCATACTACGTAGAAGCGCCTGCCACCACTAGACCGACGAGGCAGGCAAGGCGAAGCAATTAGAAGGATGTAAGGTTTGTTTACGTACATAAAATGTATATTTTGTTGTCTGTTAGCAACTTGTTCCATATAATTATGGTCTCCATGTACAGACGCCAGCACATCAAGCTACCCGATACTGTCAAATTTTCCCAATCAACTTTGAACCTTATGTTTTAGCTATAAAGTTGAAAATCTATTAGAGAAATTTGACAGATTGTAGTAGCTTGATTTGCTGGCATATAGAGGTATGTCTCATACACGTGTATACATGTCACGATTTTTTGAGGCTACCAAATGATCGATTGCTAGTGTTTGATATATCTGACAAACATAAGTATCCACGACGTTAAGTCAAAGTAGCGCGCTATACAAACTCAAATCATCAATGGGTAGCCAGAATGTCACGGCAGTAAAGCAAAGCGCAATAGACTCAACGGACAGTCCTTTAAACAGGGCTTGCATGGAGGCTGAGGAAACGCGCTGCGGTTGCGCATGTGGGTTTTGAATGCACAGGCGTCACCCAGATTAGGACAGAAAACTTCGAGGCAACCAGAGGAGTAATTCTCGTAATTATAAGAACATTCACAGTCTGATCTCAGTCTCAATCTGTCAAAAATACCTCTAATTTCCCTAAATTTTTTTACCAGTTTTTGACATTTGTTTCCCGCTGAGATGAGACTGGCTACTCTAAAATGGCTACTCGAATTGGAGATTTGAGTTTGTAACACGTTACTTTTCAGTAGCTCCGTAGACGATAGGCCTCAGAAGGAAAAACCCTGGGCATTATTTAAGTACTAGCTGAATACCTAGCGAGTCAAATTACACGTACTTAAAGCCTTAAATGAAATGTAATTGTTTATTCTCTAAATCGGATGTCGGAATCACTTTTAACCCTTTGACCGCCACGGTCGTGTATAGCCGACAAATGAAAACGTGCTCAACACGCCACCGTCGGCTAATACCGACAAAACACCATGTTTTAAGTACAAAATAAATAAACTAAATTCAGTTTTCTGTGTTTTTACTTAAAACATGGTGTTTTCCTGTCAGCATTGGCGTGTTGGGCACGTTTTCATTTGTCGTCTATACACGACCGTGGCGGTCAAAGGGTTAAACGTCTTATTATTAAAAACATTAAGCTAGATGAGGTCGGCGTTTCCTATTTGACTACTCTGAGAAGAACGGCCGAAGTACAGATAATAATCTTGGTCAGATCATGTAGATTGATGTCTGTCTATGGTCTTTTGACGAAAATACCATACAGATTTGAGTGGACCAGTCCAGTGCAAGCATTTGGCAGTAATCGTGTAGCTAAAACTCAGAACTTCAGCCGCAAGGCAGCCCCGTACCGATATGCTAAACAGATAATATATATTATGCAGGAATTATACTTACCTACTGATAATGTGCTGTATAATTTTGATAGTTTTCTATGTGTTTTTGACCATTCATTGAAGATATTTTGACCAGCGCAAATCGCGAGATATGTACAAAACATATACAATAACAAAACATAAGATATGTTGATACCGTCGATAGAATGGTCTTTAAACTGTAAAAATAACAAATATAATTTAAGAAAAATTATAAACTATTAAAATCATTGTAAAATAAAATAAATCTGTCTAGCCTCATGGAGCGACTGCCTATCTGACCTCCACAACCCAGTTACTAGGTTAAACTAGCTGACACTTTTTTGAAAATCATTAGAATATATTAATGACGTATAATTACTAACATTTGTTAAAATTATGCAGAATATCCCGTAAGCAGAAGAAACATAATGTACAGATGAAAAGAGCAATGCAAACCTCATCTGAAACATACATAAAGGTAATCAATATTAGATCCGTGACATCATCTTATTTATTGACGACGAATAAAAAAGGTAATCTGCATTTTTGTAAATACAAGTCTTGTTAATTGCTATCACCTGCTTATTCATTATTAACTCACTAAGTTGTTAGATAGAAGTTTTGATTGCATGCAACAATGAGATACACCCTTTTCATAAATACCAATACTAATATCGGATTCGCACGATATGAATTATAGTATTATAATATTTAACAAAAAATTTTAAAAATATTAGTTTTAATACACTCTTGGCAGACTTTCCATGCTTAGAACACTCGATCAAGTCTGCTTTTGACGAAAGCGCAGCGCAGGGCACGCCACGATAGTGGCGATAAGACCCCTCTTTGAGGAGTGGCTAGAGAGGCGCCACGGCGCCCTCACCTACCGCCTGACGCAGGTCCTCACCGGACACGGATGTTTCGGGAGGTTCCTGTACACCATCAGGCGTGAGGAAACGCCCGGGTGTCACCACTACGAGAATCACCCAGAGGACACGGTGGAGCATACGGTGGAGGTCTGCCCCACTTGGGCGAAGCACCGCCGTGTTCTCGTAGAGGCGATTGGCAGCGGCGGCGACCTCTCGCGCCCGGCCCTGGTTCAAGCCATAGTCCGGAGCGAGAGGGAGTGGGAGGCAGTCACCTCCTTCTGCGACGCAGTCATACTAGCAAAGGAGGTGGCGGGACGGCTGAGGGAGAGAGCCTTACGTCCCAGCCGCCGCGGGAGACGCTCCGGGCGTCGGGAGCCGCGTGAAGACGCCCGGCCACCGTAGGCGCGGGCCTGTGGGCGGAGAGTAATGGGTAACTCTCCGTCCGATCAGGACCAGGCCCGTGCCGGACGGCGCGTACGTGTTCCACGCGCGCCTCAAAAGAGATGTCAGCTTTAAGGAAGGGGCCCAAAAGGGCCGCGTGTGTTCTTGAGTGTCCAATGCCCAGAATCTTTACATTCTATCCCCAAGTGGAAAGACATATAATATAGTTACAGTAGCGTATTAAAATAATATTCTGTTCCGAGTTCTCTTCTGTGTTCTAAATCAGGAAAGGGGAACCGTGTTACCCCGAATTTAACGCGAGCGGGGCCGCGGCCAAAAGCTAGTATATTATATTATATAATAATATAAAGTGTAGACAACTATTTGCACTAGGTACCTAGAGGTACTAAATTAAATAACTAACTATGCAAATAAATACAAAAACTAAAGGATACTGAGGCGTCGAAGCAGAAATATGCCCAGAAGACTGGCAGAATTGCCACGTTGAATGACAATGATAATTCTTTGGCCAAAGAACGACCCAGCCCTCTGGCCTCATGCAGTGTTGACCCGTCATCCGGCAAATATTTTCTTGTCCGTTTCGCCAGTGTCGTATATTTACGACCAAATAAAAAAATACCACAGGTTGTTTTTTTTTTTATTACTTTGAATTCTATCAGCTAGTTATTTTTATTCATATTCCGGGCGCTGGGGGAACGAAAATTGATATGAAGTCGGGCGGTTAAAGGGTTAACAAGGATACGTGCACTCAGGCTCCAAAACCCGAGCGTTTCGACCCTAAGCGGCTCGAAACTGTAGTTACACATAAGGTTACAGTATGCTTTTCAACTATATCAAGATATTTACCTGAATTTTAAAGCACATTGAAAGTTGCTTGCTGCAAATCGCCAAACATTCGTATAACTTAGCCCAATGTTCCACTTCTTCAACGGGTAAAATCTCATTATTTTGTATTCTATTTTTGTATAATCTCTTTTCAACGTAATTATATTTCGTTTGAGTGTACGATATAAACTGGTTGATACATTTCAGATAGGATTGTAGCATAGTTATATAAATGTATAACACGACGTGTTCCAACATAAACCGTATCTCATGCATCATTTCGATCACCATCAACATGAAGTAAGGTAACATGAACTTTATGCCTTGCCAATAGTATCTAGTTATTATTTTTAATATTAAATTGATTGTGCAAGTAACAAGAAATATCGATGAAGCTAATATAAAGAATATCTTCAGTTTTTTCAAGCTTTTGGTGTAGGTCGGATCATTTTGGAAGAAATTCTCCAAGTTCAAGTATTTAGTTACAAAGATTTTGTAATTACTCGAGCTTTGGATACCACATAGTGTGATTATGGTACCGCTGCAAAGAACTATTAAGTGGAAAATTATTTTGACGTACGACAAATAGTTTTCGTTTTTCATGAGATTCGCAGACAATCCGTACATTCGGTGACAGAACAAACAAACGGTGAGAATGATTTCGACAGCAGTACGCATTAAAATAAAAACTTGACGTCTTTTTGGGAGGAACGAGAAATTTCTGTAAACACCCATTATATTTTCAGTGGTTAATAACATGTTTATTATTTTATTATCTGCCATTTTAGGCGTTTTATTCACATTACTGGCTGAGAATTGGAATAGCTATTATATATTATTATAAATATATATGATGGAAAAACTTAAGCAGACGTTGAAACACACCAAGCCGTATGAAGAAACTTATTCAAAAGTAAAACGATACAAATTATATTAAGTATCTATCATTTAATGGCAGCCGTTTTAGCTATTAGGTTATTAATTTTGGAAAAGATAGTTGATAGAAAAGGAACGAACCAATAACATTAATGTTCTACTTTTGTCCGGCAATAAAAACTTAGTTTCTGTGCCATACTTAGGCCTAGTTCCCATGACAACGCAATTTGACTAAGCACGTAGACACCCTTGATATTTACAGTCGGAAAAAGAGATTGGTATACAGGCAACTTGTAGCTACTTTAAAAATGTTGTGAGTGTGCTGAGTTTTCAGGTCTTGTATATCACTTTTTTAGGAACCTATTCTTAGGTGCCTGCAGAGAGTGGGTTGATTTTTCAATCAAAATTATATTTATTCTTAAGTAATTCAAATCAGGAAAAACACTATCGGCTGTATAATCTTGCTCGTGAATAATTATCTTGATTGTCATTCATTTGATTGATTTTCTAAGACGAGTGCCTTACGTGGGATTGTTTTAATAATTCGGAAGTCATTGTAAGTAATCCGAAATTTTATAGCTTGTAGGTCGTGGGTTCGCCCCCAGGCGGGTCCCGTGTCAGTTGTGGGATCATAATAGCTGGATTATGCTTTTTAGAATGACCTAGACAGAAAATTCTTATTTCCTATTGTATTCTGCCTAAACACAAAACACTTAAATTTTATTTTATATTATGATTATATTGCAAGACAACAATTACGCAACTGACGGTGAAATATAAACTAGTCGGAACTAGGAACAACACCAATGTTACTTTTTTTAATATCGATTTTGAAGTAATTAGGGTAAATCATTAATGTAAACTAAACAGAGGAATGGTCCCTAATATCGATTTGAGCTAAGCCCATTGTCATTTCAGACCCTAATGAGTTTATGCAATTTACTTGAAATTTAACCTTCCCTATATTCAATATAATTATGATCTTAGTAAATCAAGAACTATATTCCTTATCTTGTAATGTGATAAGCAAATTCAACTCAACTCAAAGCATTTATTTCAAATAAACCATTTACAGGCACTGAATTGTCAAAATTAAATAATAATAATAATAATAATATTCCACAACTATCACACAACGCCATCTAGTCCCAAGCTAAGCAGAGCTTGTGTTATGGGTACTAGACAACTGATAAACATACTTATATATTTATATAGATAAATTACACCCAGACACAGAACTAATGATCGTGCTCATTACACAAACATTTGTCCTGGGTGGGAATCGAACCCACGACCTCCGGCATAGCAGTCAGGGTCACTAACCACTAGACCAACAGGCCTGACAAATAGTCGGTCAGTTAGAAAGTTGAAGCTTAGTTAGCTAGTAGAGAGAATTATGAATTAAGAAGAAAAGGTGCTAAGCGGTGTGGTTATGCGCATTAATTAATATAAGTAGATGGCGCTTATGATAATATACAGACGCGAGCACATCAAGCTACCTCAAACTGTCAAATTTTTCCAATCAACTTTGAACCTTATACTTTAGCGCTAAAGTTGAAAATCTATCAAAGAAATTTGACAGATTGTAGTAGCTTGATTTGCTGGCGTCTGTACATACTGATGCTTGAAATTTGTAGTAAGTACCTACTTTTCGTATTTTAAACGTTTTCTAACTAAAATTATAATAATGATGTTAGTACCTTCTATTGACACCAGCCAATCCCTCAGTTGGTCTTATAAACCGACTTTTTTTTAAATCGTATAATATATGTGGGCTTGCCTTAATTTTAACTTTTAGGCACGCCACTGTTTGTTAGCAAATTAAATACGGGATGTTCTTTTGTTTATCATAAAAAAGACACATGGGCATGTTGCCAGTAACACAGCAACATTGTTTCCTGCAACATAAAAAACTGTTTTTCTAATCGAAACGCGGCGTTAACCAAATTACTATACCAAATGATAGTATACAATACATACAATAACGTTATGATTGTGCGGGAAAGCCTCATTATGATGCTTTGACCAATAAATTGAGTTATTTAAGTACAGACGCTAGCACATCAAGCTACTACAATTTTTCAACCTTTATTAGATTTTCAATTTTATCGCTAAAGTACAAGGTTCAAAGTTGATTGGGAAAATTTGACAGTTTCGAGTAGCTAGATGTGCTGGCGTCTGTACACACGACTTCTCATGTTAATTAAATGTCAATCTACTGATGGATATTGACTTATTGAATAGCTGAATAATCTTGGGGCACGGGAGTGTCCCCGCCAAGACGAGCCAAGCGAAGCGCAAGGCCACTACCTACCTTTTCTCTTAGCACTTCATCGTATTTTTGAACCTTCTTAACTTGGGTTTGGATTATACCAGATAAACAAAATTTTCGGGATATGATTTCAGCGGTTGACTCATTAAACCTATAAAGTTTCAATTCTATAGCTTTTATACTTTAGATTTTATTGATATCTAAAATACCCAGATTTCGTCACTGATTCACTGACTCACTGATGATCATCAATATTCTTAAGGTTCTTCCTTAAGTCCTAGAAAGCTGAAATTTGGTGTGTAAGCTAGTAATAGTACACAAACAAGAAAAAAATCTTAAAACTTGATATTTTTACCCCCCAACCCCTTAAACTAGGGGGTGAAAGTTTGTATGAGACTTCCGTAAATTTTGATGCTAGAGGTCTGAAAATTTATATAGGGGGTCCTTGTTATAAATAATAAGATATGTATTTCAGGATTTTTAGTAAATCATCCCCTACCCTTTAAATTAAGGAATCATAAGCAACTTACAAAAAGAAATGAAATCCCACAAAAACATTTCATGTTAAATGTTGCCAAGACGAAACCATGTAGCTCGCACTGTCAAAAAGTAATCAGATCTCATGTAGAGCCAAGCTTCCAACTCTACACGCCCTAACTCTACAATACTTAACTTCGAAAACTGCATCTTAGTCAAAATATATGGCTTGGCCATTTCGCTGCATTCACATGAGCGTAAGGTGAAAAACTCTCATACTGTTATACAATGGTTCATGTAGTAACGAAACGGCCAAGTGAGCAACATTCCGCTAGTGTTTTAGTTTTGTCGATACAAAGTAATTATTATTAGTGGGCTAGTGGCTAGTTAGTGTTTATCGAAAAAACTAAAGCACTAGCGGAATTGACTTGCGATAACCGCTAACGATTAGGAAGAAGAGTGGGGCGCGTCTTCGTGGATTGCACTATCTGTACAACAGAGTGCATCATAGCGCGTCACTAACTGTCAGTGCTAAGCAGTGAGTTGAAAATCAAGTGCGCGAGAAAAAATTGCCACGTTAAAATATCGCCCGTGGGTTAAGAGCCCCAATCGTTCAGAATCGTTCAGTAATGGATTGTAAATATGTATGAGGAAATTATCAGTAAATCATCAACAGACTGTTATGTGAAATGCTCATAACGAAATAAAGAAGTTATTTTACTGAATAATTTATTCACTCAACCGTCTGTGAACTTATTAAGTACACTCTGTAATTATATTTATTTTCATTCACATAATTTTCACATAACTTAATACACCAATATTATAAAAAAAGAACTACGATTTTAACTTTGTCAATTACAGCCCGGCTCAAATTTTATGACATCTTGGAATATGAAGCGAGCCATTGCGCAGTAACAAATTCATGACTCTTGGAGCGTAGCGAGTAGCGCACGCGCACTTCAGAGCCACTAAAAAGTTTGAGGCGAAATATACCCTAGGATCTTTTAATTTAAACAAAATAATCATACGGGTAGGTGCGTTTCACTCCCATCTAGATCTTGATAAAAAAAAAACTACAAATTCGCTAGGAGCTAGCCATAGACAAAACAAACCTTTAGACTAAAAACATTCCTTGTCAAGAATGAACAACAAGCACTTATGCATACCGTTGTGATGACATTAACTATCGCGTTGTAACATAGTAGACTTAAGGGGGAAGCGCCAGGGTAGACCGCGATTCAAATTCAATTGTATGTTAAACAAAACATGATTCGCAACCGTAACAAGTATGTATTTACAGAATTATAAAATCTACCTATAATTATACAGGGTTATTGGAAAAACACCAACAACCTCTTATGACGTCATCGTACTCATCATTATAAACAACTTTTACTATGGGACCAAACATCAAATCGCGAAAAAAAATCAGCGGCTCCCTACATTTATTGTTCGTTTATCTCGTCAAAATGTAGGGAACAGCTGATTTTTTTTTTTCGCGATTTCAGGTTTGGTCCCATAGTAAAAGTTGTTCAAATATCAGGGGTTTGCGAAGACCGTTTTTTGATTAAGTAAACCGTTCGTAACTTAACAAGCTTTAAAGTACCAATTTCCGTTAGAGTCAAGTGTCCCCCCCCCTCTACCAACTAAACGGTTGTAGTTAGAAATTCAAATATCACGGCAGTAGTGCCTATATATAACGAAGTTTAAATGAAAACTATCACACTTAAGTGGGCTTTACAAGTTTACGAGTAATAGTCGACCAATTGTATTTGACTCGAAAATTATCGGATCAGTTGAGGATTTGTATAGGAAGTCAAATTAGGTAGGTAGTTATGTTTGGCTTTTAGTTAGAGCATGGTACGAAACTATCAGCCAGGGAATACGACCCGCACTTGGCTGTTATAAAAACTACGGAACCCTACACTGCGCGTGGCCCGACATGCACCTGACCGGTTTTTTTTTTAATGTGACTAGGGTCACGACTATACATACTACAGACTATACATAAAAAAGCAAAGTGGTCAAAGCATCATAAAACTTGATTTTAGAGAAAGATCATTCTAGATTGTTCAATAAGCTCGTTCATCCAGGGAAAAAATACTGAAGAAAGAAATTGGTAGTGTTGCAAATACGTGTTGTCTTTTATAGTTTTTGTTCTATAGTATTTGCTTTAGTAATATTTCCGAAACACATACAAAGAATTGATAAATAGTTACTCACAAATCGACAACGTGTTGTTTAATTTCAACAAACCGGTTTTTGTTGTAGCCGCTTCATTAATGAGTTTTTGTCCCGCAAGGAGTACTAAATGTGTACTACATAAAGAGTATATCAGAGCAAAAAAAGTTTGGAAAACTCCAATAATGTTTATTTTCTGAAAAATAGTTGCTGTCAGTAAAGAAACAAAAAAAAAATCATTAGCCGTCCCCCCGCGCAAGGACGCTTGGACCAAAATATTTCCTACAACTTAATTGTTTCTTTGGTCTTCCCCTGCTCATAGCCATCGACATTCAGACTCAAAACTTTCCTCATGTCATTTCCTCATTGCTCCATATCACACGTCCAGCCATATTTTACATTCATCAAATTGTTGGCGCCAACATTTTCCAGTCGTATACAGGACAACTTTTAGTTGCACCAAAAAGTTGCCGTGTTGTCAATAGTTGACAATATTGTAGCAACTATTGCACAAGCAATATGGCCGGTTTGTGAAGACCCTTTAAATTTATTTTTAATCAAATTAAGAAACTGACACAAACCGCCAGGTCAGTGACAAAAATCGATATTGATTAATATTGTTATCTTTTTTTCCATTTCTGATTGTTTTTTTTTAAATACAGTATGGCCATGTTTCCTTGTATAGTTCTTAATGAAACTTAAACATACCCAGCCCAGGTATCAAACGTTGTAATACCTGCATCATTACTGAGATTTATTTTTACAAGCTTGCAATGTTTATATTTTCTTAAAATCTTGAGGCGTGAACTTCCTTCTTACATTTTAAGATAAACTTTTAAGAAACTGTAAAATTTCTACGTTAACGTTAGTTTTATTGAATATTTTTTAGGTCATTAAAAGCTTGTTATAAAAAAGGTTTGAACTTAATAACACTGAAAACGTTCTTAGTATTCTTAAGGCGAAAGCGTCCGGGTAGCCTGCGAAATTCAAATGGTCTTTAGACAATTTTGTATTAATGATTAAGGGTTGAATTTCCATCGCCAGATATCTTTTATTTGAGGAATTCAATTGACCCTTGGCAGTTTTTGTATGAAATAACTGTCAAAATTTCAAAATTATTCCTCGAATAAAGTTATCAGATGACTGAAAAATCAATTTGAGATTGAGTTTTTATTTTTTTAAGGCCATACTTAATAAACTCTGGGGCTCGTTGCTAAGTAATAACAGCTGCGCGGGTCAATCGATCAGGTTAAGCTACGCTTGCCGCGGTCGGTCCGTGGATGGGTGACCATATTTACATACCGAGACTCCTTCGTGCCTCGGAAAGCACGTCAAGCCGTTGGTCCTGGTCATTCTTGGATCTTTGACAGTCGTTACTGGTCGTCAAGAGCCCGAAAGTCTGACAACCAGTCTTACCAAGGGGTATCGTTACCCAGTAACTGGGTTGTGGAGGACAGATAGGCAGTCGCTCCATGTAAAATACTGGTATTCAGCTGCATCCGGTTAGACTGGAAGCCGACCCGAACATAGTTGGGAAAAGGCTAGGCAGATGCCGATGGATGACTGTCAAAGATCCACGTATGACCGGCCATTCGTGGATCTTTGACAGTCGTTACTGGTCGTCAGGAGCCCGAAAGTCTGACAACCAGTCTTACCAAGGGGTATCGTGTTACCCAGTAACTGCGTTGTAGAGGTCAGATAGGCAGCCAAACTAAAAATACTGGTATTAAGCTGCTTCCGGTTAGACTGGAAGCCGACCCCAACATAGTTGGGAAAAGGCTATGCAGAAAAAAGACTTAATAAAAATATTAAATTCCTTCTTTCATTGACAGAAAACGCACAGCCTAAACCACTGGGTCTAGAAGTATACCATTTTGCGCATGGTTTTCTTATATAACAAAAGTGAGCATTAAGGGAGGATTTTTGAAAATTCTTTCCCTAAAGGGTATAAATAGGGGTCAAAGTTTATATGAAAGTTCGTCATTTCTGACGATGGGAAATCCGATCAGGCAGCCGGCTGGTAAAACTATAATCTTCAATTAATTATAGGCATCTTTTAAAAAAAACCGGCCAAATGCGAGTTATACTCGCATACGCAGGGTTCCGTAATCGGGCCTGCGGGAGGAGAGTAATGGGTAACCCTCCGTCCGATCAGGACCATGCCCGTGCCGGACGGCGCATATGTGTTCCACGCGCGCCTCAAAGAGATGTTAGCTTTAGGCAAGGGCCGAAGCCTGCTGGGGCAGCGGGATTGTCCGAAAGGGTTACCGCTACCCCGGAACACAAAGGGCTAAGGAAGGAACACGGGTGGGTTTTAGTCAGTAAGAGTCTGACACTCCCTTCTGCTCCACCCAGAGCGGGAGGGGTCATTTGATGATTTCCCATCCTCAAAAAAAAAAAAAAGGTTTCCGTAACACCGCACAATATTTAGCACTATATATTTTTTTAAACACGTTTCCTGTATGGGAACCTTTAATTTTTTAACTTTATTTTTTGTCTTTGTGGCGTAAATAGAACAACACACTGTGAAAATTTCAATTTTCCACCTATTACGGTTCATGAGATAGAGCCCTCTGACAGACAGACGGACGATCAGCGAAGCCCTAGCCTTAGGGTTCCGTTGGGACCCTTTTGGTACAAAACCCGAAAAAATTCGTCCACTACAGCCACTTTTCTTTATTCCTAAGACCTGTCTGCTGAATGATATATTCAAAAACTAGGTTAACGTATTTCATATTTCGTCCGGACGCCTTCTGAATACGAACCACAGTGCTCTTTTATATTCCGAGCCGATATTGCTCTATTGATCCATTATGTACAGAGGCCGGCACACCAAGCTACCCCAATCTGTCAAATTTCTTTGATAGATTTTCAACTTTACTACAAAGGAATAAGGTTCATAATCAATTGGGAAAATTTGACAGATTGGAGTAGCTTGATGTGCTGGCCTCTGTACCATACTTCTTCGTCTTTGTCTTGACATTCAGTAGTACTTAACGACTTTTTATGTTAAGAGAGTTAAGGAAATGTATTTCAGTTTACACTAGACTTGAATACAGTCTTATATTATCATCTGCCTATAGTTGGACTTTTATTTAGCTGCAGTAAAATGACAGCTTATGTGTTAGCACTTTTTAAAGAAATTTAAATAGTGATGTGACAAAATAATCGATTCATTCAAGTAACATCCAGTTCAAAATCGATCCATATTAAAATAAGTTTAGTTGAAAACATTGAGGAATGCCTAATTACTGTTTTGTCATCACATCAGTGATCGAATAGGATTTATAAAAAGCATTAATTCTAATCACAAACATATTTTTTAAATATTCTTATTTTTGAGATTTTTTGTGTTTTGCAAATAATACTGTATAGCAGGTAAACGTTATTTTATTCCTAATGAAAACGTTATTTTATTTTAAAAAATGATTTCTTAGATCGATATAGTAGTTGTTTTAGAGTAGGTACTAATAGACAGAGGTATGACGATTCCGACTTACTAATTAAACACTTATGATTTTATTTATTCATTAAGTATGACTGTGTTAGATAAATCTAACATTGTAATAACCAGCTTACCTAACTGACATATTATCTTAAATTGAATTATTTTTTTTCACGTAATCTATTGACATGCCACCATTGTAATTGCTTATGTTAATTTTGTACGCCATAATTATATTGGCAAAACATAGTGAACATATTTAAACAATAATACTATCTGTAACCATACCTATGTTCAACAAAATAAATGATTGATTGATTGAGTAATAATTGAAATTATTTTTAGTGGACTATGTATTTACGGTGATTTAAAACTATAACATATATTTTTATCCGAACAATACAAAGAATCTTTGATTGTTTACGGTTAAATCAAAATTGGTCAATTTAGAATATCTAAATTAAAACGATGTTTCACTGCGTTCTAATCACATCACTAGTAGAGATAGTGTGGTAACATTTTATAACGAAACGACAGTATGAAGTGTCATTTTTTTTAGGTACTGCAGCTAATTAAAAGTCGGACTATATAGACTTTTTCCTTAACTACTTATATTGGGGTTGGCTTCCAGTCTAATCAGATGCAGCTGAATACTAGTATTCTACGTAGAGCGACTGCCTATCTGACCTCCACAACCCAGTTACTGTAACACGATATCCTTTTTTTTTTTTTTTTGTGGATGGGAAATCATCCAATGACCCCTCCCGCTCTGGGTGGAGCAGAAGGGAGTGTCAGACTCTTACTGACTAAAACCCACCCGTGTTCCTTCCTTAGCCCTTTGTGTTCCGGGGTGGCGGTAACCCTTTCGGACAATCCCGCTGCCCCGGCAGGCTTCGGCCCTTTCGGGCCCCTTCCTTTATGCTGACATCTCTTTGAGGCGCGCGTGGAACACGTACGCGCCGTCCGGCACGGGCCTGGTCCTGATCGGACGGAGAGTTACCCATTACTCTCCGCCCGCAGGCCCGCGCCTACGGTGGCCGGGAGTCGTCACGCGGCTCCCGACGCCCGGAGCGTCTCCCGCGGCGGCTGGGACGTGAGGCTCTCTCCCTCAGCCGTCCCGCCACCTCCTTCGCTAGCATGACTGCTTCGCAGAAGGAGGTGACTGCCTCCCACTCCCTCTTGCCCCGGACCATGGCTCGAACCAGGGCCGCCGCTGCCGATCGCCTCTGCGAGAACACGGCGGTGCTCCGCCCAAACACGATATCCTTGGGTAACACTTTTGGACTATCCGTAACGACTGTCATAAAGTCACACCATCGAATCGTTGAGCTCCTTAAGTTTGAGTTGAGCAGCATGATTACTGACAAATGCGTGCACTGACTGGACGGGTCCACTCAATCTGTGTGGTTCTTTCCTCAAAAGATAATTTCAGACACCAATCTACATGGTCTCCACGTGATCTGACCAAGATCATGTCTGGACTTTAAAAGAGACTGTGAACTCTGAGTTTGTTTCGGCCTTTCTCCTCAGAGTAGTCAAATAGGAAACGCCGACCTCATCTCGTTTTTAAAAATATGATTGACGTGTGAAAGTGTTTGTACAACCCTACTTACATAAATAAAATCATTTATCACAAATGACAGCCGGGACCAATGTTATAACCTCCTTTCCGAGGTACGGAGGGGTCTCAGTATGTAAAGAATGGTCACCCATCCATATATCAACCGCGGCAAGCGTAACTTAACCTGATCAATCGACCCGTGCAGCTTTTATTACTTAGCAACGAGCCCCTGATACATAAATTGATGATACGTAAAATAATCTATACATATAATAAAATCGTAGGAAAGTCAAAACTGTACATTGAATATTTTTTAAAAATAATACTTGGGGCGTGATCTACAATCGATACCGAAGCCAAAAATATAGTTTTTAGAATTTTTGTCTGTTTGTCTGTTTGTCTGTTTGTCTGTTTGTCTGTCCGGGATAAACTCAAAAAGTACTGCATGGATTTACTTCAAATTTTGCATGAATATTACTAAGAGGTCGGGTCAACATATAGGCTACATATTATCACGCTATCACCTACGGGGGAGGAGCTGTGAATCTTTATTTTTCTTACGCATTCTGTGACAGCGTGTAATCTAACGACGCATATCTAAATGTTGTTTTTGAGTAAGTCATGTTATTATCTGACGTTACACTATAAAAACTACGCCATTTATGTAACTTGGGCAGAGAAATATAGTTTAATGAATGTTAGTAGTATGAAGACAATTTTAAAACAGCGCCATCTATGAGATTTCATAAAAATCAAATCAAGTTACCTGCATGTTAACATTTTTTTGGAAATTAATAATTTAAATTTGATCATGTTGGCGAGGTAAGTAGTTAGTTATTCTTAAAATTCATAGATGGTGATGTGCATTTTCTTCATAAAAATTGTATCGTATAGTTCGTTTTGACAAATTCAAGTTCCAACAAAACCCTCAAAATCTTGAGCAGAGTTGAGGAAGACAATTTAAAAAAAATGCGGTGTTAAGTATTACAAAAAAGTTATGTTCATTGATGATGATCATTTCATTTCATGACACCCTCGCGGAGGCGAGCGTCAGTGACAGTCCCAGCCGCATGCGTCATCTGTTTGCCGTCATCTTGGTGTTTTGTGAAGTCGCGAACCCGGTAGCTTTGTGAGAGAAGTATCCCCATCATCTGTCTGAAGATTTTCGACGAGCTTTGAGGCGCGCTACTGGAGACGAAGTCGAAGTAACTGATGAACGCGTGCTGAACACCTGTCTCAGTTCACTTCAATATGTGGTACTTTCTATCGGCGGAAATCCACTGATCGAATATGGGTTACCAGCTCCCCAATCATCACCGTATCAAGACCGTGAAAATCGGGAGTATAACGCGAAATGACCACCATACGAAATGACCATGTCGCTTTGTTCTCTTCAGAGCAAAAGCAAATTTATGACACCGTCCTTGAAAGCGTTGGGCAAAACCAGGGTAAAATGTTTTTCTTGGATGCTCCTGGTGGAACAGGAAAAACATTTGTTACCACTGGCATACTTGCAAGGTCAGGAGGCAAGGCAAAATTGCTATTGCTGTAGCGTCGTCGGGAATCGCTACCACACTGCTTCCGAGTGGCAAGACAGCACATGCCATGTTTAAAATTCCCATCGATTTAGAGAGCGCCGAAACGCCTGTTTGTGGTGTGTCACGTAACAGCGATAAGGGACACGTGCTCAAGGATTGCTCTCTGATCGTATGGGATGAGTGTACGATGGCCAATAGGAAGGCCGTTGAGGCCGTGGACAGAATCCTGCAGGACATCTGCAGGAACGAACGTTTGATGGGTGGTGTCACAGTTCTGTTCAGTGGTGATTTTCGGCAAACGCTTCCAGTGGTGACGCGGGGCTTGAGGGCTGACGAGGTGAATGCTTCGTTGAAACGATCTTCGTTGTGGTCACGAGTTCGTACGCTGCGCTTGACCATTAATATGAGAGCTCGGCTCGGCGGCAATGCACGTGCTCAAGAATTCTCCGATGTCCTTCTAAGTCTTGGCGAAGGCACTCTACCAGAAGAGACAGGTGATGCTTCCAGAGTCTCTCGGTAGAGTGGTATCCAGCTTAGAAGAACTCATTCACTGTGTATACGGGGACATCAGTCGTATACCGCACCAGCAGAATTCTTGGGTGTGTGAGCGGGCCGTTTTGATGCCCAAAAATGATCAGGCTGCAGCAATTAACGAATGCATTCTCTCGGAAATTGAGGGGAATAAAGTGGTCTACACCTCGATAAACACTGTTGTCGAGCAAGATGACGCCACACATTATCCCGTGGAATTTCTGAGCTCCCTGTCAGCAAGTGGACTTCCAGCGCATACCATCAAGCTGAAGGTCGGTGTTCCGATTATGCTTCTTCAGAACCTATCTCCTCCGAAGTTGTGTTAACCGCCTTACGGCCCATTCACGACTTCGGTCTAAGCGGCGCGCGGCGCGGCAGGCGGCGCGGCGTGCGTTTTACACGCCACGTACCCTCAGTAGCGGCTAGCGGCAGCGGTCGAGGTGGACGTACCTATTTAGGTAGTTAGAACGTGCTCAAAATTATGGCGTTATCAAAATTATCTCTTTTGTGTTTAGAAAGCAGTATATTTTTAAAACAAGTATGACAGAAGGAGTGCACGAACTGAATAAAGATCGATATTTAAATCGCAAATTTCGTGACCTATACGAAGATTACAGAAAATATCCGGATAAGTTTTATGAGTACACAAGAATGAGTGTGGAAACATTTGATTATATTCTATACTTATACTCTATATCCATTACCGCCACAAAATCGTCTAAAATTTTTTGTTTATAAGTTCGCCGCCGAGTCCGTCACATCTACGCCGCTATCCGGGCCGCTGTGTTTCGTGGCGTCGCGTCGCACTCATTCGCCAGTACTTTTGATCTCGCCGCTCCCCGCACCGCGCGCCGCTGCAACGATTCGCTCCGACAAAACCGCGCGCGTTTTCGCTGTGAGCGGCGGCTCGTGGCGTGCTTCAAACATTTTCATACTTTTGTTCTTACCGCTCGCCGCCCCGCGCTTAGCCGCCGCTCACCGCGGCAAGGTCGTGAATGGGCCGTTAAAGTCATCTCCCTCCACAGACACACCATTGAGGCGGAAATTCTTACGGGTTGTGGCGTCGGCGAGGCAGTATTTATACCACGCATTCCCCTAATACCTCATAACTTCCTGTTCCAGTTCAAGCACGTACAGTTCCCCGTGAGTGTTTGCTTCGCGATGACCATCAATAAGTCGCAGGGCAGCGGGTGTCGACCTCAGGACGAGTTGCTTCTCACACGGGCAACTGTACGTCGCTTGCTCCCGCGTCACCAGTCCTGACTCTCTTTACATTTTGGCTCCTGGCAGCATAACTACCAACGTAGTTTATAGGGAAGTGTTGTAAAGTATGATACCTTTGTACTTATTTTTACTCTTTTGTGTCCTGGAATGTATTCCTGCATTATTTTCTCTATTTCCTTCAGTCACATGTTATGACTGAACTCAGCAGGACTCCCATATAACTCTCTTCACTTGCTTTGCTTGCAAAAAAAAACTTATATTTTAATGCTATTTTAAAAGTTGTGTACTTATATGCTATAGCGACACTGGCATCTTGGGTATTTTTGGTGCTGTAGAGCATGCACGCAGACGACGTCGCGGGCAGCAGCTAGTACCTAATAAAATCTTGTTTCGGTATCAGAATAGACCAATTGAAATGTTAATTATACTCGTTAATACCTACCGTTAGTAGATAACTGTATTTTAAAATGAGATAGCGAATGAAATACGAAGGATTTTGTGGACATTTTAATTTACTGAATTCGTTTAAGTTGTAGGTATAGTAACTTGTATAGTAGTTAGTGTTCGTATTATGTTAGGGCAACAGCAAACAAGCTACTTTTAGTATCAGCGATCGGCGCTTTAGGCGCTTTTTAGAAGCTAAATGCAGCGACCAAACATTCCTCACCGGACACTTAAAAACGCAGCGATTGAGTTGCTTTCCGGAAGCTTGACACAGCGGCTGAACGCTTGAAGATTTTGATGAAACTACACCCTTACCATGGATTCTAATGAAGCTGCACTGCTGCTTGCTTTGTTGATAAAGCTAAAATATAAATCGCGCCGAAGACGGTATTGGTTACCTACATCTAATAACCAGTTCACGTATTAGGTACTTTTGGAAAGCATCAATCATTATTTCATATATTACGAAGAGATGAAGGGAAACTTTTTGAATATTTTGGATCATCAAAAATCATCTTATCAAAAATCTAAAGATTCAAGTTATTTTAATTTCATTCAATTTTGAACTTAACCATCAACATTTCAAGGTTTAAAATAATTTGGAGAAATTTGAAAGTTTTGTATATGATGTACTGTTAATTGTACAACTACCAACAAGCATAAATAACAAGCAACTGAACTAGCATCGGAGCAGTCGCTAAAACGCGCGATTCTGATACCACGTTCTAACGCAGGATGTCGCGAAATCGCGATGCAGCGTCGATAGAATCTCTAAAACGTGCGATTTTAACACTGCGATGGAACGCAGGGAGTCGCCAAATCACGATGCAGCATCATTATAGTCGCAAAATCGCAGATCGCCGATGCTAAAAGTAGCGGGTGTAACCTTAAGGTTGTTTTGAACTAAATTTTTGAAGCATACAGCTATACTACTTAGCTTAAATCAAAAAAGCTGTGGTCTTAAGGATGTGGTATAGATCGTCAAACTGAACAACTTCTCTATGAGAACAACATCGTAATGGCGAAAAAATTATCAGCCGCCCCATATATTTGAGTCGATTAGGCATTGGAAGTTTATTATGTTGTTAACTTTTCGTAATTATAGCCTGTCCATTAGGTAAACCGTTTTTTAGCAGATGGAACTAGTGTTTGCAGCAACGTAATATTTCGATTATTTACACTTTAAATTGTTTGTAGTATCGATCTTCAAATAAAAAATTATGCGGTTTCTTTATTTTTTAATGTCTGTATTTAATATTATTAAATACGAAACAACACACATTAGCCGCTTTGTTTATTTTAGTTTAAATTCTGCAGGTTTTATAGCAGCGTATAAATAAAATATCCACTGGTTCAATTAAATATGGGGTTTACTACATATTAAAACACCGTTTTTTATTCATAACATTTTATGAAAGTTTTAAAATCGAAATAAATATCCTAGCAAATAATTTATATATTTTATTGATTTTTGAGTGGATGCAAGGTTTTTCTATATTGATTTATCTATAATATAAAAATATTATTTTCTATATAGGTATTCATTTGAAGCGATTACATTCAATCCCATCAGATAATACGATAGAATGTAATTTAATACGCATAACATTTTTTTTTGTTAAAACTATTACACGTACGGTATTTTACTGTCGGTATTTAAGTCATAAATAAGATATTTCAACAAGTTAAGGAAATTTTATATGTATTTTATTACGCATTTTAAAGTTAACTTTTACGTAATCTGAAATAATTGACGTTCTAAAACAGCTGTCAAAGAACGGGTAACATACTGGACAGGCCATAGACGATGTCCTATGGAAATAGTTGTTGAGTTCGATGGTCTGTACCACACCTTTCTGATACATACTGTATTTCGTAAATATTAACTAAAACGTTTTAACGGCACTATTTTTTAGGAAGTTTTTATGCGACAGTGGAACTATAAAAGCGATCTACAGTTCAGACAAAATCTTTAATTCTGTTTAAACCTTGTTTTCATATTTTTTACGCTTTTTATGCTAACTACGTTTTTTTGCCGTTCGCTTGAGTAGAACCATTGAAACAAACCCCAAGTAAATCATGTCATTTAACACCGTAATTTGTCAAAACCGCAAAATAGTACCTATAACCTCAGTTACCTCCGGGGTTTTGACCTCCCCCTTCCCACCTGACGACCAATTTTGTCAATGTCCCAATTAGTCCACATTAAATCTAGTTTAAACCTAACGCTAGTACCTACAAAATTTATATAAAAAAATAATTAAGATAAATTTTATACTAGTGTAACACAAAAAATCAGATCTCTTCTCTTTAGAATATTAATTATAATAAAGAGAATAGATCTGATTATTTGTATGTTTGTTTGTTACCCTTTTACGCTAAAACGGCTGAACGGGTTTGTATGAAATTTGGCACAAGGGTAGACTACAATCTGGATTAGGACATAAAATACTTTTTATCTCGATATTCTTACTGAATCGAGACTTATGCAGGTGAAATCGCGGAGCACAACTAGTTTTTAAATAATTCAAAAAGCGATTATTATACATCACGTTACGAGGGAAATTAGGAGCGACGACCCCTTAACGAGGTCTCTACGTGAACCGACTAACTTATAATTCATTCGAATCCCGACCAAAAAGTTAATTGCTAAATTATTCATATTTCCACAGAAAAATAACAAATTGAATTAGTTTAGTATAGTCATTGTTAAAAGTTTTTCTGTTACTGGAATTGTTTTTACTGGTAGCTGTTTTTAAGGTCTTTTTTCTTTGATCGAATTCAAAGTATTTCTTTCATGTTTACATAGCGTGTAGGTAACATAAAAGTTTACAAAGAATTATGATACTCTTTGTGTAAATTATTTCATCACCACTGCTCTCAAAACGGTGACAGAATATATCGTAAGGAAACCAAACCAGCATGTGCTAGAACCGAAATTCAAAGTCATGTGACATCTCTCAGCCCGCACTAGGCCTGCGTGGTGGATTATGGCCCACTCTCTGTGCCACAGCAATGAGGAAGAAAATCGAAGACATGTGACATCTTCAACCTTTCATTCGAGAGGAAGCGAAATCATCATTTATACCTATGCTGAATATGATGAAACCCAGCTATGGCACAACTAAATTTCTTCTTGAAAAAACGGTACAATGTCACACTGTTAAATCACACGTGGAAGTTTAAAGGAATGTTGGGAGCGGAAAAGAGACGAGATGAAATGTCCCTTGGCTAACTAGCCAAGTTTTGACATGCCACTTGCAAAGCGCGTATAACCGCCTACTATCTGAGGGCGGTTATCCACTGCGGCCGTCACCGGGACGTCACCGAGAAGTGAGATTATTCGAACCGAACATGACCTCCCGGTGACGGCGATCGTTTGTCCACAGCGAGCGAACTCGGCGATTGAGTATGTTATGATAAACAAAACAAAAGCAGGGCAAACAGCGCCAGCGCGACGGCTGTGTCAGGACAACGTCAAACGTGTTTTGTATTGCCAGCAAATGGCCTACACAATCTCGGGCCGAGTTCTAGCGGTTGCGCCGAACTAAATTTCGGCGGCCGAGATGACAGCGCTCGAGTGACGGAGGTGAGGTGGACACGCGGCAGTAGTAAATGTATTTATCGGTACTTCCGTGATGGCTGCGGTGGAAAAAGGCACTTAGTTCATATTGTGTCAATATATTGAGTATCCTATTAACCTCTTTTTACTTAAGTATAGTAATAATAATATTATGTATTTTTTTTTAATGTTATTATTTTCTAATATAATTTATATGTGTTTAGTTAAATAAAGGAAATAATAAGTATATTTTTAAATGTTTTTATATACTAATATTTAAAAATATAATTTATATGTACATAAAAAAATAAAAATTATTTAGGTCCTTTTACAAAGTAATACATTTACAAACTTGTAAATAACGAAATAAAAGAGATGATATATAAAATCAAAATTAGTATAGCTAGTTACATAATTAAAATTGGATTGCCATACAACGTGGCAATGCTACCAGCTTTTTGAGCACTTTTCCTGTTGACAGCGATGTGGACGACTTTTTTGATGCCCATTGATTATTTCCCCACCTTTTTATATACTTATTATAATATAATACTTGTACATATTATTTTCTTTATTTAACTACTAAATACATATAAATTATATTTTTAAATATTAGAATATAAAAAAAATATAAAACATTTAAAAATATAAAAAATTGTAGCCCACCGGTATCGGGAACAGGGTTCAAGCTGCCGGCGGTTAGGGTTCCAGAGAGAGGAACCTCCTAACAGTGCGAGCCGTATCCAGAAGTACCGCTTTCTGAATCAAGCCCTTGATCCAGCCGCCCAACGAGAGCCTCCTCAGGTGTTGGTCGAGACTCTTGGTTATTAATCCATTGGCTGTCACGACTATCGGCACAATGATCGCTGAGTCCACATCACACATGTCGACAACCTCGCGAGCCAAGTCAAGATACTTGATTTGTTTATCTTTCTCGGCTTTCACAAGGTTCTCATCATCCGGGATGGTTACAATCATTGCGTGCCGCTCTGATCGATGCACCACCAGTATACCAGGCTTATTGGCAACAATAGTCCTGTCAGTAATGATGGATCGATCCCAGTACAATGTGATATTACCACTCTCGAGAACTGGGTCGGGCACATACCTATAGTATGGCACCTCCGATTCCACAAGGTTGTATTTCAAAGCAAGTTGCTGATGGATTATCCTGGCTACAAGGTCTATGCAAGTATTCTCCGTTAGCTAGACGAGAACACCCGGAGATGATATGCCTGATTGATTCTCCCTTCTGACAGATGTCAACCGTGCCGTCTTCCACAATAAATCTCCGGTAATTGTTCGTCATCATAACTTCGTCCACAATGTACATATATATAAATATTATTATTATTTTAAGACTGTTTTTTAAATTATGTACATTTTATGGAACTTTTAAAGTAGATATAGTTAACATGACATGCAAGTGAAGACAATAATCAGTAGCAGATATAACGTCACAACAAGATTATCGCGAATGAAACAGCGTACCGCGATATCGCGCTAATCCTCGCTTAGTTTGACAGCCACATTGGTAATTTACTATACCTACGTATGTGTATGTTGTATTTGTAGTGTGCGAGGGTTTGTTACGCTCACTGCCAGCCATATATAGAATTTTTCAGTGCAGGAGGCCCGGCCATGCGGTGAAAAATCTGCGGTGAAAAATCTGTAACGAGTGAAGCAGACCGTACGGTACGCCGGCGGGCTCGCTGTTTGTTTTTACTAGCAAGCCATGCGGTCCGCCAAGACCTCGCAATTTCATATTCAATTTGTAGTGCGTGGCCTGCTGCTACAGAAAAATGAAGCTGCCAGATGCAAAGTTTATTTCTATACCTACAAAAAAAAAAAAAAAATTGCTGTATCTTCAAATTTACAGGATTACTAAGGGGTTAATTACAGAAATGAAAAAAAATAGTACATAATTACTGCCTTACAATGGCGCTATGGATGTTCGCAAAGCATTTGGAGTACACACTGGGATTTGAAGGGCAAATCAAGCACACCGTATTTACTTTCTTTGTTAATTTACTTGCTTCTATACTTGAAATACCTTAATCTCTCTTCTTTTCATAGCAGTAGGTATGTCTTCTTCTAACTATTCTGTTGCGATGGTCAACCAACGGAGTCTTTCCAAATTAGTGCCTAGCTGAGCAATCCTGGTTATTTCAGCCTTGTCTCTTTTTTTTGTTTGTCTAGACCTATCCAATACACGGCAAATATTTTCCTTAAATGTTGTTATTGTATATTTTTTTAAAGAAATTCCTCAAAAAGCGCGCGAAAATGCGACCGTTGCAAGTCGTGCGGTCGGCCGGCCGGCTACTGATTGATTACTACGTGTGGCGTGACAGACTCGGTTATGATTTTAAAGAGTTTTTTTTCAACTGAGCAGATGTCCACTATTCTGAGTTATAACTCAAGCAGAGGGCTTACACAAAGTGACATTCTATCAGCTATAACTATGATGGAAAAGTAAAATGATTGACATAAGCAACTGAAAAAAAAAATTAGATAATCCACAGAAAAGTTTAGACGTGATTAAAAAATTGGCTACTAAAAATACTTCAATTTACGTCAGGCGCTGATTAATTTGACAGGATTAAACTAATATATATCTTCTGTCCTTTTCTTAATGAAACAGAAAGAAAAAGATGCACTGAACTTAAATTTAGTTTAGTTTGTGAACAACAGAATCGGGGCTATTGTCACTTTCGCTAGGGCAAACCTTGCCCTTCATTTTCACCCTGGTTTGTTGCAATGTCACCTTGCATTCAATGTTTTTCTTTATAAAGGTCTACAAGGCCAAAATAAGGGTCAAAGGGAAAAAATCTTGTAACAACACTACTGTAGGTAATCTGAGCAAAGGACAAAGAACGCCATTATGAAAACTTTAAAAAAAAGTTTTTATTTTTCACTTTTTAGTTGTACCGACCTCACACAAATTCATATAACACTACTTGCAACAGGGAAATGAGGGTGTATAACGCTAGTGTTTACATACTCTTTGTGAGGGTGTATTATGGTATACTGAACACATCTGCGTACCCCTTTAAAAGGTACAGGCGCGATGTTATGTTGTGTGATTTCGTAAACAATGGAAACATATGCGATTGCAGCAATCGCGGTTGATTTGCTGGCATTTATTGAAGAGTACCGTTGTCTGTCTCCGAAACTGATCATCAGATCTTTACAAAATTTAAATGGGACTATTTCGGAATACACATCTTTCAAACGCAAAAAGAATTTTGCAAATCCGTCTATAAATGACGGAGTTATGCCCGAACCCGTGAACCCGTGAAATACTTATTATTGATTAGTTCCGATGGCCGTCTGTGGTCTTCATCATCAGTTCCACTTCACCAAATGGTGCTTTCCGAGAGCAAATGCACGAGTTACTATAAAAAATACCCAAATCGCTGTAGGTGTGCCTATAAAATTTGAGGGTTTCCCTCGATTTCCATGGGATTCCCTCATCAGATTCCGATTTGGTGACAATGAGACC